>BRZM01001228.1:0-41607 GCA_033238685.1 Lates japonicus | reverse complement strand
ACATGAATTTCCATTGGATAAATAAAATCATATGCCATCTTAATCTTAGTAACCAACATCACCCATAACTAACTAAAGGCGTTACCATCAGTGTTCTCCTCGACGGTTGTGTGTTGATGAGGCCACCTCTCCTGCATCTTCAATGAACATCTTCAAGGGACCAAACCAATGGGAGAAATTAATTAAGGTGCAACAAGCTGAACACGTCTGTCTCTACATGTCAGTTCTGCAGGACCAATAACTTCTCTATTAATGTTACCTAAGCTCCTTTATAACAGTATCTCTCATATTTGCTCTTTTCATTTGTGCAGTCCGGTGGCGTGCCTTTTTGTAACCTTTTTGAGATGCACTGGAGGGTCTCCGGGCTCGTTTGCTCCGGGGGATGCAGCTCGCGTGAAGAGTAAGCACACCTAATGGAAACACACGTCTCCTCAACTCTGTATATTTCAGTATGATATATATGTATTTGTGTGTATATTTTGTCCTACCCTTTGAGATATGCAGCCCATCACGGACATATAACCCTGATCTATGAAGTATCCAAGGCATATTCCAACCTGTTTCGGCCCTTGATCATTAGCAGGTCTCTTTTTCCTGCGAGGTTGTTGATGGTATTGGAAGGATTGGTTTTCTTCACCACAACAACTGCATAGTAAAGGCACGGTGCCTGAAATGCGACAACACAGGTGTTAGCACTGGGACAGTAAGTTCAACACGTTGTTATCAGGGAACAGAAAGGAGATCTAGATCAAAAGTACAGACTACACTCCTGTTTGAAATAACCCACACATACTACAGAGAGATTAGATTGTGATAATTCAGAACATGAACTCAGTCATGTCTGTCCGTAAACAACAAGATAAACTCGAGCTAATTTGTCATCACAAGTGGAAATTATCACATAGAATTGAGACGTACTTTTACTCCCACATGGCTATCTTGGGCCGTTTGAGGGCATGTCATTTCTGTGTAGTTCTTGCTAAATCTTCACGGTCAGGCTTTGATTCACTGGCAGCTATCTTGAAGGTGGTCTTCCCCATGAATGTCACTGCCAAACATGGACTGAGGCATCGGCCATTTTCTGCAGAGACACAACAAAGAAAGATTAATAATTTCAATGTCAGGAACAAGCACTATCCTTCATAAATTTGTCAATCATCAACATAGTTAAACACGCCTTTTAAGGAAAACTTTTTACTTTTTAAAACTTTTATTTCCTTATAAGAGTTTATAATGCATACATTATGCTTGTGTTTCCTCCTTGTTCAACCTTCTGCTAACTGGGACGTCCTTTCCAGTTGCTCTATTAGTAGATAACTGTATCAATATTAACAAGTTTATTGCAGCTTTGTACAAAGCCTCTGCCTTGTTATCTGATGCCCGACTTCTTATGTTCTGTTCATCTAAGTATTAAATTAACTTTTAATCACTCCCCTGCTGTCTGGCTGATACAAATTAATATATAGTTCCTGTCATCAACGACCTGCAGTTTCTGACGCAGCCTCGATTGTTGCTCGTTGGCGCAGCTGAGGGGCGGAGCGGATGGAGAGCAGCGGCGAAAAGCCTCGACATGTACAACATTTCCCTCTCTACTCTGGGTGAGAATGAGTGCACCAATCTGATGCGTGCTCTGGCTGAACACTGAGAAAAGGGTACACAGAGACCACTCATCATTCAGTTCTTATTCCACCAAATGATTCCTTGAAACATCCTGTAATCGTTTTCTGCTTTCACTATGAATGATTCTGGGTCTTTTTTGCGCCTCTTTCTTTTGCAGGTAAAGCCTGGGGCCCAAGGGGTCAAGGGCACTGGAGTGCTCATTTACCAATCTCATGACTTTGACTATATTGTGTCAAATTCCACTGTATTGCCTGTCTTAATACAGTACTTTAGCCTGTGAGCTGAGCTAAAGGGACACAAGATAAATCTGAGAATCCTGGCTAAATAACAAAATGAAAAAAGAATAAAAAACATGTTAGATGTGTTTTCTGATATACTCACATATTTATTGTTGTGAAACACTGGCTGGTTTTGACCTCCACAGACTAGTTGAACTACTCACAAGTCAAGTAGGCTGTGATAGTGGATTAAAAGGGTAAAGTTGCTTTGTTTTATGTGTGTAAAAATTCTGCATCAAGTAAAAAAGCGTCCGGTGACAGGAAAATGTACAGTTTCTGTTTTCTTATCAGGGCTGTCAAAAACAGGCAATAAGTAATTCTACTCCAACAACAGTACCACTCTTTATTTCTTCCACTACTGCTGTTTATCTACTCCTGAATATCGTATTTGTTGTCCTTGTGTTTAAGATTTCATCTCTCTCCACTGTCGTCGACGCATAAATGCTGCCTGTGTTTATCTTATACAACACTTTACTTTCACAACAAGATATTACAAATAAAGTTTTAATATATAGAAAGATTTGAGCTGAACTGAAAAAAATCCACAAATAAAACAAAAGCACTGACTTGTAACTTTACAGTGTATTTAGGTGTATACAGTAGTTCTTACCAGCATGTACTATCAACCGTAAAAGCTCCTACTGTCCTCCACATATTATGGCCTTGTTCTCTCATCCTCCCTCTGTGAAATAACCTCCTTTTTCCTTCTCCCCTCTGCTATGATGACTCCTGAGTCAAAGTTAACTTCTATCTCTCAAGACCCGGCTAGTCTAGTGTGAGCTCAGAGGTTGTGTTAAGTGATTTACAACTCAGTCATCTACGACATCATTCAGGAGTCTGATCTCTCAGCTCAGTTTTGAGGCTCAGGTAGAGTTTATGAAGTGTGCCTCCCTGGTGTGTACCCCTGGTCCTGACACGTCTGCTGCCGCCTGGCTGCAGGCCAAAAGCCAGGACAGAGGTCTTTACAGAATCGGGACCCCACCTCTGCTTTCTCTGCACTCCTCCACTCTACTGGTGTGGTGCTTTTCCACTGATGGGGAAGGAGGCAAAGAAAATTCATGCCAACATAGTGAGACCGTTGGTCACTGACTCACTGCTGTGGCTGCTAGGACAAACAACAGAGACAGGGTCGGATTTACCTGCTTTCCTTACTAACTTTGACCTCATCTATGAATCAGAGGCTGAATTTGTGAACTGAGCCTTGTTGCCATACTGTACCAAAAACAAATTCCGCAGACTCTGGTCATGTAGTCATTAAAGTAAAGTGAAGTGAAGTGTGGTGCAGTGTTCCAGATAGCCAGGATGTACAACATTCCACTGCAGTAGGTTACATTTAACTATCATTTCAAAAGCAACAGACAAGTCTAAAAAACTAAAACCCAGACTCATATTTACTTTAGTTAATAAGAGAATATAAGTTGTTTTCCCTGTATGATGTTTTACAGTATAATACTTGATATAACATGGAATGCAGAGCAGGTGAAACTACATTCACTTACCTTTCTATGGTCTCAACAGTAACTGTTATTAAATGTGACTGCAAATTAGGTTTGTGTGGTTCTCCGAGGAAGTCACATTATGTTTATGCTGCTGCTACATTCACAGGTGTGACTGAGTGGGGATGACATGGAGGTGACAGCCAAACTGAGAATGTCAGGACGGTGATATTTTTCCCCTCCGGTGTGTTCGTTATAGGAGCAGTCAGCGCCTAACATCATCTGACCTGAATCTGCTGTCGCCACTGGAAAAATATAGAAACATGATACAGTCAGTGAAAACAACTTTTGTTGTGTGAAACAGCTGGACTCTCTGTTCCTCTGCTGTGCGATGCTGAGCTTTTCCAATGTCACCTTGTGGGTTCTGCGTGTGCAGCCAAGGTACCTATAAAGACATTTATAAGATCTTTGTGTAATGTGTTTTATTCTCTTCGTCCTGAATATGACTGTTTCTGTATTTATTTGTCCTATAATTTATATCTTTGATAACAGTTTACTGCGGATATTGCCTGTAATTACGGCGGATCATGAGGACGAACTTGGTTGGATAATTCAAGTGTGATAATCACGAACCTTGGACCTGTTTTGTAACACTGCTAAAGGCTAAAAGTATCTGTGAAAGATGATTTCTAATCTTGATTTCATGCTTTGCTAAAATTTCAAAATAAAGCACAAATTTCCTTAAAAATAACAAAATTATCTTAGAAATGTATCCTTTTTTATAATCTTTACCTTTCACTTGTTTTTAGTTATGTATTCGTTGCCCTTTTATTAAATTACTAAGGTTAAATCTGTGTATTGGGACTACATTTGTACTCATTTTAGGTTATATTTACAAATCTATAATTTCAAATTATTTCTCAATGTTTCCTGGAGCCGCACAACTTGGTATAGGTTAGAGGACGGTGTTTAATTAAACTGGGTAGGCTTGTGAGCTGGTTTACAGGATGCGAGTTTCAAGTATCCTGGACGAGCTGGTTAAACAGCAGAGCTGAATTTGGTGGAAAAGTGTTAATGACTGATTGCACGAGAGAGAGAAAGTACGGGGAGAGATGCTGAGCGTCATTGTGAGCAACAAAAAGATCCTGTGTGAGTGTGAAACCATGGAGGGTAAATGATTACTACAGGGCAAATAAATGTTTAGTTATTATGTTTGTATGTGAACTATGTGGAGAAGATACTGTTTGCGATGGAGCAAGACTGAGTGTTAAATGATTAATACACGAGCAAATAACTGTTTTGTGTAATTATCTTTTTTTTAAGTGTGTCAAGTTTGTTCAATGAGTTCCAAGCCAAGAAGGTCCTCAATGTAGAGAACTGTTTTCTTGTGAATTTAAAGGAATTTACAGTAACGTTTCCTAGTAGGCGTTCATGAATCTCTGCCAAGTAAACAGAGAAATTGGGGATGGTGAGATTCTGCAGTAATGTTGAGAAAATTTTCTGTGACTGTTATTCAAAAGAGGTGAACTGGTTGCCCAAATAGCGTTAAAATTATCTATGGTCTGGGCAAGTGTCTGTATTGGGAGAGTCCCACTGGGTGATATGTGCTCTGTGGATGGTTTACATTGACAGATGTTATTTTACAGACCTAGAAAGCAGAAGTTGCAGATGGGATTTTGTGGAAAGTTAGAGTAAAATATGTAAAGTGAAAATTTATAAAAGTTTAGAGGTTAGTTTTGAAAGTTTGGCATACTGGTGTCAGTTATGTTATCATGTCATTAAAGGCTACATGTGAGCTTTGAAAATGCTATGCGTTAGCAATGCGCTGAAATTTTACTTACCAGTCTAGAAGAAATGTTGCAAGTTCATCCTCAAACAAAAGAGCTGTTTCTAGGAAAGCAATGTCAATCTAACTTCTTTTGCTTCTATTTCTATTACTTTTCTGTTACTGAAGTTAGCATGCTAACTAGCTAGCCCTGTCTCGCCCAGCAAAACTACTTGCAGTAAAGTGACTTGGTACTCTCAGTCTGCCCCTCACTCCCAGCTGTTAAGCTGTTAGCTGCTAACATTGGCTATGTAGCATAAATCTTATATAGAGCACCTTTAAAAAATGCTTTAGAGGTGAGATCCTTAAATACATTTTCTCTGTTAACTAGGCAGAACAAGTTGACCTTTACCTGGCAAAAGAAACTGGGTGTCACTTCGCTAAAGGGAACCATATTACACATCAATACAGACCACTACATAAACCCGCAGTAGAGGGGTGGAAAGTAAAGGAAAATATATTCATATTTATGTTGTTATATCATATCTACATTCATACACATTCCACAACGCAAAAAAAAAATCATATCTAGTCATCGGGTTTAGGATTTCAGTAAATCTCAATAAAGACTTTTATTCATTTATTTATTTTTTTGTACCAAAATAGGCAGTTAGAGCAGGGATAAATATTATAATATGTTAGATATAGATCCATCTTGTAATAGATTCTTTTGCATCAGTGCTTTACTCTAACAGAGACAGTGGCATGGTCTCTGGCTAAAACACACAGCCAGAGTCATACAGAGAATGCGGTTCTGTCCACCACAAACACTACTGATCTACTCGACCATACATAGGATTATAGAGGGAAAGAAAGTGAGTTTAGCTGAACATTTGGTGAGGAGATATTAAAGCTTTCAAAACACATGTGGTCAGCCAGGTATTATTTGGGTTCAAGAGCTACCTACGACAGAACAGTCTCTCTCCAGCGTCTCTGGTCTCAGTCAGCTTGGAGGAGTCTGGGGGTTGAGGGTGGAGATGGGAAGTGGTTGGCTGACAAGGTCCATACAGGGCCAGTCACCAAAAAGCATCTTGGTATCTCGAATACACTCTTGACAACAGAAATTATTGTCATTCGTCTCAGTTTAGCTATTACTTGTTACTTTCGCTTCCCTATTTAGCTCTGTTTTGTCTCACCAGCTTCTGATGCTCCACTATGTTCACCAGCTAGTCTCTATCTCTATCTGTCTGTTTGGTGCTGAGCAGGTAGTGAGCAGTGGGTTTTAGAGCTTTTAGCTGAAAGCAGCTGATAAGAGCAATGACAGTGAACCAAAACATCAAAGTTGCAGACAGCTACACAATGAGCTGAAGCTCACTATAAAGCCAAGGCAAGCTGCACATCTACAGATGATAATTTCCGTAGGTTCATCACTACGAGCACCTGTCATTTTCTTACATTACTTGTCATTTGACACACGTATTATAAACTCCACCAGAGGTTATGTTTTCACTCATGTCTTAAATTATTGGGCAGGTCTGATCATTTACTATGACTTTGACTTGTGAAGGCCTTAAGGAGGTGTCCTTCTAGTTATAAAAATATCCATTATATGCTTTAAGGAAAAGCAAACCATCATCTTTTTACCTGTTACCCAGCAACTTTCTGCCTGAAAGATAAAGTTTGCCTGATTTCCATATACTCAATTTTTCTTCTTCACTGGAATGTTAAAGAGCCCTGTTCGTGTAAACAAACAAAAGTGACGCTTACATCTTACTGCTAATCCTGCCACCACCTGGCGATCGGTGCAATATGCGACACCAACGGCACGATTATTCGAACAAAGCAGGTAAAAACAATGATCTATAAGACTATTCAGGCTACTAAAATTACATGCAAATTGGCCTGACAATAAACAGCCGCGTGTGCTGAAAATGTTAAAGGATGAAAATATTTCAAGCTAGGTTTCCAACACAGGCCTGTGTTTACCGCATTCAACATAGCAAGGATTTTTTTTTCTTTTGAGTGTTCACTGCAAACATTAGCATATTCTGTGACTTGTTGTGAGGTGAGTTAGCTTCTCCTCAGCCTAAGTGTTATGAGCAGCAAAGACCACTACAGCTAAAAGATGTTCACATGACTGACAGAGCCGCATCAATGGCTTACTCTGCATTGTAAAGTTGGGGAAATGGTGCCTCACAATAAAAAAACATACTGTTCCTGAAATCACTGCATGTTGCAATCTAAAAACTCTCTACAGGGCACCTTTTAGTCTACAGTAATGGTTGGTTCAGTCTGTGGAAATATTGGAATTAAAATGGCTGTTTAGGCCTGTGCAAACATTTTATCTTTCTGCTGGATAATGGGTAAAAATTATATTTAAAGTTTTCCTTAAGGTTTGTGTGGGGAGAGCTATTCGACGGCATCACGAAGTAAAACAATGAGTGCTGTGGTCACAGATGGCACTAGTTTCAGGTGTCTTTTATGTGTGCTGGGACCGATGGCTCAAATAAATCCAGCATGAAAACAACAGTTGCTGGCAGAGCTAATACAGCCTGACAGTAGCTTTTCACCACCTGATGTCTTTTAACTACTCAACAACAGTACGACATACAGCAAATGAGATGACTACAAAACCTTTTACTCAGAAAAATGTTCCTGACCTCTTCAGCGCTTGTCAGACCAGCGCAATAAATCAGTGAATTAGCTGAAGGAAAGTGAGGCATTAATACGATCCATTAATACCAGAATCAGCTCTGTCGCCTAAGATGCTTTTAAGAAACCAGCCTCATTAGTGCAACTACAGTAAGAAGAAAAGCTACTAACGATGATTGATGATTATGATCGTGATGATAGTGTTGATGAAGAAGATGATGATACACTGTTTAATGCTCAACTAATGTCACACTGTGTGAGTGTGGAGAGGAGAGAGATGAAGCAGAGAGACAGAGGTGAAGGAGGAGGAGGGAGGAGGAGGAGGGAAAGGTAGAGAACACTTGTAGGATGAGGACTTCTGAGGATACAGACCAAGTTTCTGAAATGGAGGATCTGAGCCATATTTATCAAACAGTCAAAAGTAAAAAGCAACAATCATTCACTAGTTCAATTAGCCTCAAAATTAACTAACTTTCTTGACATAAAGTACTCTTACAAGCAATTATTTTGTGGAGGATATGCAATATGTTTAATTCAGAGCAAGGCAGTTTTAGCCAGTTATTTGCATTTGATTTGAATATTTAATATGATTTTACACCACTTTTCTTCTTATTTTCATGCTTATCAGACAGGGGACCAATAACAACAAGAATAAAACTGCAATCGATCATTTTCCTCTTTGTCATTGTAGCATTAAATTGCTTATTACTTTTTTATGACGTAGATCATCTACCGCAGCAGAATCTCTTCCCTGCTTCAGTTTGGGTTTCTTTAGTTTCATCACAGCCAATTTCCTTCAATTTATACATATTTTTATAATACTTATATGAAATAAATAAATTGGATTGTTGTTATTTACATGTGATTTGCTCTTTAGAGACACCAGATAAATTATGTTTTTGCAGAACAATATATCACTGAGTGAAATATTTGTTATTTCAATAAGGCTCACAACAATGAGGCAAGTGTGGTGTAAACTTCTTGTTTCTGATTGGCTGGTCCTGCTCTGAGCGTTTCTGTAAGAGCTGCCCAAAAGCCCTATTCTTTACTTAAAGATAATTACTTGGATTACTTAATTCTCAGAGAGTTGATAAATATGGGCTCAGGGCTCCAGCTGGACTCTCCCACCATTATGAGGTTGATGTACTCAGTTTCTTTTTGGCTCTCCAAAAACAAACTGCTGACAGAATACTCTACACTTTATTTATTTTCCACACAGTCTAATTTAGTTTTCTATTTAAGTTCTTGATAGAGAATTTCTGCCTGTTACAAGAAATATTAACAATTGTCCCATAGGAACCTAAATCACTTGATATATTTTCTTGCTACATCTCTAAACAGTAATTGTACTACAGTTTAAGTTTTGGCCTTTGATACTAAAATGTTGGGGCACATTATAAAGTTTTCTACCTCATATCTAAAGTCTGTAGACAACTAAGAGGAGAGGATGGAGCGAGGGATGGATAAGGAGAGAAAGATAGAAAAAGAGAGAGAGGAAACTCTAAACAGGAGCGATGCCATGAGGAAAAGACAGACAGATTTGGGGAAGGAGTTCAAGATTTTGTCCAAAACATGTTTTAAAGCTACAGCGTGCAAAAGTTCGCCTCTTGGTGACAATATTATCATTACAAACCCATACATGAATGCATTACCCTTCGTTAATAAGGAAAACAACAACGCATAACAACAATAAGAACAACACAATGAAATCAAATCAGATAATGGTACATGTTGCCTTTCTTGATTTGAACCACCTCCTTAAACATTAAGGAACTGAGCCGAGAAGATCACTGGCTGCTGGATAGACATTAGCCCCTCCCTCTTCAGGGCAGTAGTCCCAGATAGTCCCAGCCTGTCTGACTAAATGTGCTTGTGTAAAATGTGTAAATGTGTCTATAGTGATAGTGTGTCAAGAGAAAGTATAAGAGAGAGGAAGCAGGCTGATAATAGAAAATTAGAGAAGTAGGGAAGCATTGAAAGAGTGATGTGTATATTTGTGTGTCTGTGTGTGATCATGTAGCATGTGTGTGTTTATCAGAGTCGCCCTTGGTGGCACCACCCAGACAAGGACCAGACTGCTCCTCAACGATCTGTTTCACCAAGTGAGTACACTTCCCAGGAGACGAGCCCTGGACTATAGCTGCAGAGAGAGAGTGAGAGAGAGAGAGAACTAACTACCAACTGATTTCTTAACTCCTCACTGAAGTATATTTACCAAAACATATTGTCTGTAGTCCATGGAAAATAAACTATAATCAGTAAAGTAACTGTTAATCATCTGTGTAAGTGTATGTTTATGCCTTAGTTTGTATGTGATTTCCATACAGTATAATATATGGAAAAATAGATAAGGGAAAATTCAGTGTCAAGTAGTCCTGGAGATTTTAAAGCAGATATAATTAACAGGCATTTGCAGCTTTTTCACAATTCTGAGAATAGTTTTCTTTATTGTGTCAGTGCTGCAAGAACTGGGAACAATTACAGGTCTTAGAAAACCGTGACAGGCGTCAGTAAAGTGGCACAAGCTTGTAAAGTGCATGTAAAGCGCCAGTAGACAACTAACCACAGTAAAGTGCTCTGTGAACTCCTGCTCCAGTTTGACAGCTCTGTCATAGGTCTTCTCGCTTCTGCTCCTCAGTGAACGCTTGTTCATCTCTCTGGAGAGACAGAAAGAGTTAGAGATAAGAACTGAGACTCAAAAGCCTCAGTGACTCGGTGTCACATGCATGTGATGATATTTAACTTTTACTACTACTACAATATGGAGCAAAACCAAATTGCTGCTAGCCTACAGTATGTCTGAAGTTATTCTGCATATTACATATAAGAGTTGGGCACATACAATAAAACTGTCTAGTGTAATTGTATCATGAGACCTGTAATTTGTGAGCATAACTTCATCTTAGTGCATTTCTTTTCATTATTACACTTGTGAAAGAACAAGCGGATCAAGATAAGAGCCTTATTTGCAGTGTGTGGTATGATAGTACAGTGAAGGACCTAATAATAAATAACTTTATTCTATCAAAGACACTTGGTTTTATGTTGCTTTGCGCTTTTCCCCTGAGACTGTTTTGCCAGCTGTTTTGCCCGTGAAGTGCTCTGAACAATGAAAACTTAAACACCTACAAGAATCATGTGATATGGTCAAATGCTCCAAAGCAAGCTGCTATTAAATGTCAAATAATCTCACTGGTGTTATTGATGTTACTACAGGATGTTGTCGGCTACTGCGTGGTCTAATGAAGATAGCGCGGCGGGATGGAGGCTCGCCATCTGGAGACGCTTATCGCATTCCTGATACATCCAGTATACAGTGTTTACTCCTGGTGAGAGACAGTCAGACAGACAGAGAGGGAGGACAGTTAGACAGCCTGTGTATTCTGTCTTCCATTGGTCCTTCATCATGTTTCCTCTGTCCTTGTCTTACGTAAGGTCCTCTCTCCTCATATTCTCTCAGTGTCTCACCTTGTCAGCGACTTCGACAGACTGCTGGTTCCATACAGATGGCTGTTATACTGCCCGCCTCAATGAATTTATGTTCTGGATCTCTTGCTCCATGAGCTCTGAGGACATGAAGTGAATCTCGTCATTCACCTCATAGTCTCTGGTCAGTGGTCACATGGTGTCTGAGGATCAAAGGTTTTGCTAAAGACTGTGTATTATTTTTCAAAACACATATGATCATATTAGGTCCCTTCATAGATTTCTTTATTGCACTTTATTGTACAACTAATTTGGGATTTAGTGCAGTGCTTTTTATCTTTTGAAAGATATGTACTTTTCCTATAAAAACATCATCACAAAAACAATAAATAAAAAAAAAGTACATATTTGTCCTTATATCTCAACTCTATATTCAACTCAAGTATATCTTTTATTATATCTAATTCTAATATGTCATAAGAAAAAAATCAGTGGCATATAGAATAAGATAAAGATGGTGCTTCTAGCCTACTTCTCATCAATTTGAAACCTTTTTTGAAACATTTTCAGGTTTTAACCTTTAAGGAAAATGAAATGCATTTTCTTGATTGATTCATTTTAATCTTTGATTTGACTCAACTTTCAATTCACAGCTCTTCTTGGTCTCTGTGATAGTTAAGTAATAGAAATATGATAAAACTGCAGCAGGTGTCTGTTCTTTTCTCAGTGTTGTTTCTTAACCTTAAACCAAAAGAAGCTAAACATCAACTTATGTGAGTTCATCATGCTAACGTCATGGTAAACTGAACTGTCAGCGTTCATTACAGCCCATAAACAATAACTTTATAGTTTATAATGTGAGTGAAGGTCAAGACCACCTTACATGCAGAGTTTCTGAGGTTTTAGAGGTCACTACACAAAGTTAGGAAACTCACATGTACAGGAGCCAAACTTATCAGGGAACTCAGAGATGAGGTCATCACACCCGATCTTTCATTGGTCCAAGCACGATGACTGGCCAATTCAAAATGACAAACAGAACCATATTTAAACACACAACACACAGGAAGTTAAGTGATGCTAGCATCTAATGATGGGTTAAATTACTGTGTAATTCGAAGTTGGCTGCTCATAGTGACAGATTCAGGCAATTAATATCATCCAACCTGCAGCTCCCCTCAGCTCTATATTATCTTTTATTGTCTTTTAGCTTATTGTTTTGGTTTGCCCACTGTTCTGAATCACTCTCACCACTCACATCAGCTATTTTCGTGACAAAACACGACTCTCACCAATACTAATGTTGCTTCATGTCTCTCTTTCAAAAGACTGAGTAACACAAAATGATGCATTTGAGTAGCACTGACCTCCAAGTTGCATGACAGGCTGGTAGGTGAGGAAGGCTGGCCCCTCCTGGGCCAGCTGATTGACAAACAAAATGTTGACACATTTAGAGACACAGTGGCATATCAACAACATCTAAACACTCCCTCCTCCTTTCTACTTTGACCAGACTCCCTCAACAGCTCTGGAAAATCAGGCTGAGAAGCAGAGAAAGGTAACTCTGTACACAGGCACAGGCACACACAGACATGAACACACATACACTCACATGCACATAAAACACAATAATCATAACACACAACACACATGCATGTATGCATGACACCCCACAAGGACACACAGAGAAACACACAACACACACACACACACACACACACATTGACACACCAGCAGCTACATCATGTAGCTGAGGTTTAAAAAATAAAAATAAAAAAGAAGAAGTAGAGTGAGCAGGTAGGAAGAGAAAGAGAGGAAAATAAAGAAAAGACAGCGCAGGGTCTAGACTACAGGAACTATTTCCTCACTATCGCTGGTGCCAGAGGTTAACAGCTCTGTACAGTCAGAGTCAGCAACACACACACGTACAAACACAGATACAAACAAACAAACAAAGACACATATACTTCCATTCTTTCTATAAATACACAATCACTCACACACACATTAACTTAAAACACAGAGTCACACACAGTCAGCTGCACAGTATCATTTCATCGATTATCCATTTAGTGTTGCATGTCCATAACAAGTTGGGGGGACTTGGGAGAAACATGTTCAAAGAAAAGTCAAAATTCAGGTTTTTAGTTTCAGGTCAAACTCTGAAAAACTGATCCTACAATATCCAAACTGAGATAACCTGATGACTGAGACTGCTAGAAAACTGTAACTCTGGAGCTAGTAGACATTATAAGTAAGCGAAAGATCAGCTGTTTGCGACTAAAAAAACTGAACGTCATGTATAAAGTCGGAGGAGCGCTTTACAGGAGCAGTTACAATGTCAAGCAAGTCTTTAGGAGGTAGGAAACTTAGTTTTTTGGACCCTTGACAAGACCGAGATTCGTAATGCAATAGTTTGACCTGATTGTTGCACAACCATGTAATCTTGCTCCAGAACCGTGGGATTAATACACTGCTATAACAGCCTCCACCGGCTTTTTTGGAACCTATGGTTTGTAGGGACATGCAGACACACTAAATTTGGAAGATATTCACTTTGGTTTGTCCAATTCAGACTGTTGGATGTATCATATTAGCTCCAGATAAAGTTCTGAATACATTTTACAGAGAATCAAGACTCTGGACTTCATCCTCCATCACTTACATTTGCTGTCGCTTGTTTTTTTGAATGTTTCCAGTTTAAAATTAAGTACCACAGTTTTGCTACACAACTTCTACCTACAATCTGTGTGGACTAATGAACTGATTGAACTGAACCATCCCTTCATCATGTTTCTCTCTCCAACCAGAAGGAGGAAGAATTTGAAGGAGGATATAAAGTGAGAAGATGAGGAGGAGGTGAAATGAACACTGCAGAGTCAGGATTGCTGCAGAGCAGTTACATGTACTGACCAGCAGGTGTCACTGATGGAGAGAATACCTACCTTTATCATCCTGATCCGCAGAGAGAGGAAGAGAAGAGACATTAATCATCATACCCAAAAACAATCATGACAGTATCTGACTGTTATCAGCAGAGGCCCTGTTTGGAAAGCCTGCGGCCTCCATCCTCACACACACACACACACACACACACACACACACACACACACACACACACACACAGTCAGAGTGAGCGAGACTAACTGCAGATTTCAGAGCTTTGTGCTGGCGGATTCTGCATGTGTGTGAGTATGTGTGATATTCTTAATTATCAGTTTTCACCATGCAGAGCTGTTGATTGCAGAGTTGCTGATTCACACAGGCGCGAGGAAAAACAGAGCGAGCGAGAGTGAGCTGACAACATGGTGATATCAATAGCTCGTGTTAGGACCTTCGTAAACAGCTCACACTATCGCGCTGTGTGGAGGCGATGAAAGTCACGTCGTCACCTCGCATGTGGATTCAGAGAGGAACTTTCTAGATCACAAATATCAAGGTTACATCTAGAAATCAGTTTGTGGACTTTAATTGATCTTTGAATTTGTATCAACTCACCTTTTAACACTTTTTACTACCTTCAGAAAGGTGGCTGACAACGTTTTAGTCAGGAATTTTCAACTCATTGAAGCATTAAGTGAACGGTTTCTCACTGCGGCTTTATGACCCCTGACTACCTGCTCATTCTCTATAAAAACAATGATAAAAAAAACCAATAATAATGATGAGTAACTATTTCCATTATTAGCAACAATTACCTTTTATTTTAGTAGTCTGTAGGTCTCTGGAAAAGCTTTTGCCTGACTCTCAGTCTAACAAAGAATTAATTTCAAACTACTACTTTTATACAATTTGGCTGAATGAAAGCAATTTTTAAGAAGATTTATATTGTTGAATACAACAAAAATTTGACCTAGCTCAGCCGACTGGTCTGCTTATTGTTCCCAGAGAACAGCAAAGAAACAAGTTCACATTTAATCTATTGTAAGACAACTTAGATATGATAAACAATAATACCACTAAAACACTCAGTAAATAATACACATGTCAAAACCTCCTGCTGCACCCGCTTGAAATGTAATCTGTGTGACTTGCTGTTTTGAAATAAGTAGGGCAAACTAGCTAGTGTTTTCTGTGTAATAAACAGCAAAGTATTAGAGCCCTTTCTAAGAGTCAGTCCTAATTTTAGGGGTTTATATAAGAAGTTGCTACTCACGGATCTGTCCTGAGACCTTGACACTCTGACTGTCTTTAACCTCGACCTCTTCTCTCTGCCCTGTAAGAAGGAGCCATTGAGAAAAAAATGCCAGAGGACAGATGCCTGCTGTGACAGGATGAGAAAGCATCAGTAGGAGAGGAAGAGAGAAAGGATAGAAGCAAATATTAATAGACATTTAGCTGCCTTTGAATCTGGTATGTGTTTATGTGTCAGGATAAATAGGAGGAAAATTCGTGATTTAAAAGTTTCCAGAAACACCAGCGATCAAACATGTCAGTCTCCTTTAATATTTAGACATCATTTCATGCTTCAGTGGTTTACTTTTTAACAGTTTATCACACTTCAAGGCTGTGAAAATCTTACACTACAGTACTTGTTTATGCTAAAATAATGGTGAGTTTGAACCCGCTTACAAAGGATTTCCTGCAGTTTCTTTTATGTCTGAAAGATCGAAATTGTAAACACAGAATCACTGCGATGAATTTAAAACATACCCCTGAAACTGTAGAACTAGTTAAACCTCATCCAACATGTCAGATATTTTGGATTCTGTACCATCTACAGCCGCTACCATGAGTTGTGAATTTCATATAACATGATAACATGTGCAGTCCACTAACCTGAATGGGTTGTGATTATCTTATAACAATGCAAAGGGACGGGAGCAAAATACCTCAGCTACAGGACAGACGAAGAGACATTTTCCTTCATAGGAGAGTCAGTTGTTCCTGCTATGGAGACATTTTTTGTCTCCTGAGTTTAAATTTAGATTTGTTTTCCCGCAGGACCATTTCGCTGGTAATCATATTCGCCAGTTTGAATTTCAAATGAGGCAACCTCCAGCGTCTCAGTTAAGGACCTGTTATTTTCTCAGTTTCATTTAATAATTTAGGCAGAAAAGTCAGATGTATTTTTTGTACAGTCTTACATAATGCAGCTTTTAGCTTCCTAATGTAAACAGCCAAACAACTGTCACTGAAAACAACAAACCAGCAGCACTGAAGTCCACAGCTGAAATTACTACAGTAGCTAAAGAAAAAATGTTGGACTGAAGGCTGCACTGTGGTTTTAATTCCGATGACAGTCTAGATAGGAAAGGCTTTACAACCAAACAATGTCACAAGGGCACATTTACACTACTGCATCAGCAAATAGAGTAAATTGTTTTTTACAGTCTCAACCACTTCATTAATCCCGGCTTCTTCTTTCTTTCTGCAGATTAAAAATGTAATTTAAGAAAAAAAAAAAATCATTGGTACTCTACTTGAGGAGAGGAGAGGAGAGGGTGGTGGAGGAGAAGAGGAGAGGAGGGGAGGGGGAGACAGAAATCAAAAGAAATGGGAGGGAGACAAGAGATGATGAGGAGGGGAGAGAAAGGTGAGGACAGGCGGGGCAGCAGGTGAAATAGAAAGAGGAGGAGAAGAAAGAGGAGGAAGAGAGAGATAGAAAAAGGAGTGGAAGAGGGGAGGACATGCAAGAGAAGACAAGTAGAGAGGATGAGAGGAGGGGAAGAGAATAGGAGAAGAGAGGAAGAGGAGAAGGGAGAGATATGACAAGCGGGTGTAGAGGAGGGAAGACAGAAGCAGGAGAGAGGAAGAGTTATGTGGAAAGAAGAGGAGGAAAAGGGAGAGGAGGGGTAAAAGAGGAAGGCAGACAGAAGGCCAGGACAGGTAAGAGGAGGAGACAAAGCGAGAATAGGAGAAAGATGGCAGGAGGAGGAGACAAGGAAAAGAGAGAAGATAGGAGAAAGATCAGACGAGGAGAAGTGAAGAGAAGAAAGCCAGACAGAGGACAAAGTTAAACATCTGATATTGGAAGATTGGCTGCTAATGTCATTAATTAACTTCACATTACTCAGATCTCCACTACATCAGCCTCTATTAATTCAATATGTACTGTATGTTCTCATATTCAGTATTTTACCCAAACCTCTGGTGGGTGTACTCTAACTTTTTACTCATATTTTAAACCCACTTAACACATTTATTCTATTATCCCTACTGCACCAACCTGTACACCCCAGATGCTCTCAGCCTGCCTCTATTCTAACACCCCAGTCTATTAATACCCCACTGTTCATGCTAACCCTGTGACAATCTCTGCATCCATCCCTCCCATGTTCCATTAGCTCACTCCTTCACTCACTCCCACTCATCCTTGTTGCCTCTAATCCCACCTTCCTCTTTCACTTACTCTCTGTCATTTTAACACTCCCTCACTCTTCCCTCCTTCCACTCCATCACTACCATCCCCTCCGTCCCCCACACAGCATCACGACCAGTAACGAGACGCTTAAGTCGCTCCACCTCCCACCTCGGAAACCTATCAACATCTGTTCGTCACCTCTCCACAGGAGGGAGGTGAGAGGAGGGAATATTTCTATTTCCACCACAAGTTTTACATCTAGCAGATTCAACATAATGATGATGCTGCAGTTACGAGCCAACAGAAAATGACACAATCGACTGAACCTAATCTGAAACCGTTGAAACTGATAGTTCATGTAGTGAAATCACTGGCCCTGATGTCTTTGTTTTAGTGACATTTTGATTCAGGGCAGGTCCAGTGGATAGTATGCACGTACAGTTTTTATAATTGCACCAGCTCAACTCAGAATGGGATTTCAGAGATGTTTAGAGATATTTATGTCTCATAGACATACTCAATTTTAGAATTTGTTGAGCCTAGGCCAGCTACCATCTTGGGAAACATACTGTAGAGTGGATACTACAGGTGGATATTGGGGTGGAGGTGGGCTCTTTAAATACTATATATGAACAGCAGAATGGGCATGAAGCATGCAAGAGTAAAGCACATACTGACAGCTTTAATACAACCAAATCATGATTGAATTATTGATGAAAGATAGATTTGTTACTGGGCAGAAAGAGGAATATGTCAGGTGAGTGTGGCAACAGACTTGAACTGCTGTCTGAAGTAGCTCGCAGGCTTCGCTCATTTCATGAAATGAGAATCAATAATCGAAACTGAACCTGACCTCTCATATCGGGGATGACTCACTGGGCAGTTTGAAGGGGCTGAGGTGACGGGCACACCACCTCTCGCTAGCGCCTGCCCACGGGAGGATATCCTCAAATGAAACGGCAGGGCCTGGCTACGCTTAGATCTGACGCACTTCCGCCGTAGAGTCATCAGCCTGTGGAGAGAGAAACAATGTCACATTACACATTCAGAGCAGGAAAACACAACTGTGTGATGATCCTGTCTGCAGGGTACAAAGACTGGATAGATTAGTAATAATTTGCGACGCTTGATGAATAAAGACCTTTATGCTGCATTATTCAAATATGACACCAAATTTTTACAGATTGTTTTTAAATATTTTATGAAATATTAACACACTTGAAAATAAATAAATTGACAAAACAAGACATGAGACAGATAAGAGGATCTACAAATAAGAGCCAAAATAGCTGAGGACTGCTTTCCAACAATATTAATTTATGACCTGACTGTGCACATGCCTCTGTATGTGTAGCTTGCAACTGTACACATCTGTGTGTTTGTGTGCATTTGTGTGTTTCTGTTGTGTGCTTAATATGCAAGTGTTTAATGTGAGTGTGTGTAAGTAGGTTGTGTCTGAACGGTGATCTGTCTCTGTGACCACAGAGCTCCAAAACCCGTCCAGAGGGAAAAGACCTGGGAGTAGGCCAGCAATATGTAAAGTAGTGTATGCATGAGGTGGAGTGTGAGTGTGTGTGTGTGTGTATGTAAAAGTAAAAGGAACTAGAGCTGAAATAACAGGCATCCCCTAAAGTCCCTACTGCCTTCATCAATAAAACAGAACAGAGACAGAGAAGGAAAAACTGAGAGAAAGACTGAAAATCAGACACAGACAGTCTGAAAAAAAAACTTCTGTTTTATTGATGTTAGATTAAAGATGAAATATGAAAGACTTCCACACAGAATATTATATATTTATTCAGCTGGTAAAATATGTCAATCTCCATTAGAGTGGACGGAACATGATGAAAAGAGATCGTGTGACCAGAAGGTCAACACTTCAAACCCCTGCACTGGCTGGGACGTCACTGAAGCTGTGATGGTGCAGTGAAGCTGCTCCATAGTCAACACAGTAGGGGACTATATGGTCATCAGATCAGATAAAAGTTCACACTGGTGTATTAGCAGGTGACCATTTATTAACCATTCATTTCAAAGCCTCATTACTTCCTGATAATTCCCTAAAAGGAATTTTGGTCCTAATTACTCTAAGAAACAGTTTGGAAAGTTATCTGAACCTCGCAAATCTCTAAAATAAAGTGTTACCAGATCTTGTTAATCTACAAGTTTGGTGGCATTTTTTATCTGGGAAGAAAATTTGAGGAGGAAAAGTGTAAAATGAACATATATTCCACTACAAGATGCTCTAAAACGCCTGACGTCACAGTAAAAATGTCCTGATGTGACGGTAAAAATGTTACTGGTTACTGGCCTTGAACAGTGCTCTCCTGCTGTTTGTGCAACTTCACTTTTTGGCAAAAACAAAGTCCCTAACCATCCACCCAACACACACCTCCTCCTTAGATGCCAGAAATCCACTTATAAAATTAAAATGAAGCTACACGTCATCTGAAATGCGTCACATGGGAAGGACTGGTGTATGCACTGCACACATTATGAAAGTGTACAGTCGTTTTATGTCTCTGTATTATTATAAAATATTTAACATATTTAAATGTTCTAAAATAGTAAAAGGTATTTACATTAGTGGATTTGCAGACACATAAAGGGCTGCTGTCAGGTTTGAGTGTGGGTTTTTCTTTCCTTCCTAATACTTCCTAATACATAGTCAATGGTTATTGAAGAAAGAAGTACAATTAAAAACATGAGAACAATCACTTCTCCACACCCAAACGATTTAAATGATTTTGCAGGTTACACTGATGGATTGTGTGTAGTATTGTTGAGGTCACAGCATGTTAATGTGGCTCTAAATCAATCACCTGTTCTCAGTATTACAGTCAGTTTAATTCCTTTGTGGGAGCCTCTGAAATCTAATTACATGAGTTAAGGAACATTAATTACCACAGTGTGTAATCGTTTAGACTGACTTGACACAGTGTGTGTATGTGTGTGTGTGTGTGTGTGTGTGTGCTAACCTGTGGAAAGTTTACACATTAATACAACACTATATGCAGAAAGTGCTGATTTTACACATCCCAGCAGCCTACTACCCACACTATACTGCAGTTTACCTGTGCCCTGAGTATTCATACAGTATTGCAGCGTATCATCAGCAATAATTTGAAATGTTCTGCAATAGTAAAAGAAACAGCATGTGGACGGTTACAGGATTCATACTGCAGACACAAAGTGCAGGGTTGCATTTACATTAGTGAGTGCAAAGTAAAGAGAAGATGTCAGACGTGAGTGCATAAATGTCATTCCTCTGCAGAGTTGGTGGTTTAAGAAAATATAAGTGTAAGAATTAACATTTTAATAGCTCCACACATCCCAAATGATGCTGCAGTTAGCAGGTTACACTGATGGATAATGTGTAGCACTATTATAGTCACAACTATGGAAATGTAGCTCTAAATCAATTACCTGTTCTCACTATTACAGTCATTTTAATTCCTGTGTGGGAACCTCTGAAATCTAATTATGTGAGTCAAAGAACAAACATTAATTACCAAAGTGTGTAACAGAAATAGGTAGTCATACATTACATTGCCATTTTTTTCCCAGTGTGTGGTGTGTGGTATGGTAGTTTAATTTCTCACTGATTGATCATGTGGTATCACCGCATATGTGTACTGTATTTCAGAGGTGTGCCAAGATGGACAGGCATGTCATAGAGGAGGTATTTACACAGTATGCATATGGATTATATATGATAACTATTCTTTTATCAGTATTGTATGTTTAACATTTAACCTGTTTGATCAGCTTATGCAAATACAAAAAAGCCCTCAAATGATTAAAAATCATAATATTGAGTTTCAAGAAGCTGATGTTCATTTTGGTCCATAAAAGGCTTTGAAACTGATACCTGCACCAGAGATCAGAACAGCAGAGATCAGTGTCATTTTTCACTGCCCAGTGAGACAAGACTTTAAGCCTTCATACAGGCCTCATATCCCAAATTAATGATCAGAGCGTTCATGTTTTGTCTTGCCTCTCTTCATCAGACCCTCACAGGCTGTAAGGACACAAATAGGGTGACTTGACTAAGTATAAATTAGGATTATAGACATATACATAAAACGACACTTAGCAGCTGCATAAACGTATGTATTACAATTTTAATATGAATATTAAAATGTGTTTTACAAAGAATCAAAAATCTATTGTGCAGTTCGAATGGGCATGGGACTCTGTAGCCATCCCTGCTACACCTTTCCAGGTGGATGAAGGTGGTGCACAGTGAAATATACAATTACAGTGCCGAGCTACCAAGTCATACAGTGCGTTTAAAATAGGACCATAATGGTGTGAATGTAAAATGAGGAGAGAAGAATAAAGGAGAGGACAGAGACACACTCTCTCATACAAAAGACAGTCACACATACTGTTTGTCACCTTGCTTCAGTGACATTTCCTCTGAGGAAAGGTTACTCTGTGTCTTACATATTATAACACATGCATATAGCACAATCACCCCACCACACGCACACATACACACACATACTGTATGTACATGCATGAACACACAGAGCAGCCCAGAGCACCAGACACCCCCAATCTGTCACGTGCTAACAGCCTCATCCTGACCAATCAGCTGCCTGTCGGAGGCCTCTTTTTTAATATTTGAATGCTGATTGGTCATTTGTGGGCAGTAACCAGGTACAGGAGTTTCTCATATGACAGTGATTTATGTGCATGGGTTATTGGAGGGTTACTACATTATTCTATGCAACCTTGAAATGATCCCGACTGATTTTGACTTAGCTTGAAGGAACACTGTCATTAAGATTCAGGATGTAAATTGATTATCTTACCCAGATAATTACCTGGCACATGGAAATTTCTTTACAAAATCTATGATTATGCAGTGGTTCATAGAGTATTTTGTCCATGTTAGAGTGAGTCAAAGTGCTTGTTTTTTCTACTGACTGAGGTTATGGATAGAATCCCTAGAGAGACCGCATTTTTCGTTAAAAAGTAAGATACTTTTAGTTTAACCAGAAACATCACTATATACAGCTACCAGACTCCATTCACAGTACAGTAATTTAACTTTTGAGCTGCTGGAATATTGCTGACTTGATCAGTTGGTTTATTTGTGATATTGAGTGACTTGCAGTGGTGGAAGAAATATTCACATCCTTACATCAGTAAAAGTGAAGCACAATAACACAAACTAACTAATCGATCGAGGCAGCTGGATTCCAGCAACTCCTGTAGTCTGCGAGATAAAATACCTGTTTTTGTTAGTGGAGTTTGGTAGCAATATTTAGCAATGTTTATGGTTAAACAAAAAGGATCTTACACCCAAAGCATGGGAAAATAAAGGTTAAAAGATATAAATACAATTAGAAATATGTTCTTATATTAATGTGGTGAAGACATGCTAAACATTACCTGTCAATATCAGCATGTTCACAATGCCATCGCATGTATCTCAAGTTGCTGCACAATAGTAATAGTCTCAGTAAGCCAAATAAACTCTCAGTCTTATTATCATCTGTTTGGTCAAGGTGAATTTGTAAGCAACTTTGAGTAAATAATGTGAACTCACTGCAAAGTGATGCTGAATGAACATGTTGAAATTTAACAGTTCATGCAGAAACTCAGAGTTCATTTGATTTAGTTTTTGCTCTGCTGAACCTGCTCTTCTGGTGTTTGAACATATTCTTTATTATTATTTATATAAAAACAACCATTTCTCTTTTTCCAATTGTCATTGATTGTGTTCTTTCAGGATCATTCATTTTACAAACATCCCACTACAGGTTTCTTGGTTAATCCAGTGAGGAGTGGACAGGCCATTTTTCCTCACTTTTAGCCAAAACCAAATAAAAACTGTGGGTGCACACTTAATTTATGCAAATGATAATCATGCCTATGGGTGACTACTTTAAAATTTTAAGAAGGGTGATGACAAGCAGCTGCAATGTCATGTTTCTTCATATTTTTCATATTTCCAAGTCTACAATTCACACAGAGGATTGTATATTTTAATGCTGGGTATGCCAAGTAGGTCAATGCAGGTTTTACATCCTACTTTAACACAGTCTAAGAAATTAATTTGAATAGAATAAAAAGCAGAATCATATTCAGTTGGATATGCAGTAAAACAGTGAATATAATCAGCTTGTTTCTCAGATAAACCAGATGACCTGTGCCACACTTGTTGAACTGCAGCTCCCAGACGGCTGAATGTGACCTTTGGCCTCTAGCTCCCTGTACCGACTGTGACCCCGGCCCTGTTCTGTTTGTGAGTCAGTCTGTGTGAGAGTGTGTGTAGTTCAAGGTGACTCTGTCCCAACTGCTGTTGCTGCTGCTGCCCTTTTCCTTCCAGGCCACTTGCACATGTGTTCCTTTCATGTACAATACTACTTTTTCTCAGTAAAGTGTTTTTCCCTCACCCACATAAAAACAGACAAAAAACAGCCCAGAGCACAGATTGCTTTTCTTCTTGTGTCATACAAAAAAAATCTCATTAAGAATCTATAAGGAACCCAGAGAGCTCCAAGCTCCATTACTCATGGCTGAGTCTTCTGTAAACATATTGCTGTCTACAGCACAGAAGGAACATAGTTAACAAAGAAAATATAAGAAAAATACATTATTGTGGAAACCACTTAACTGACATTGGGATCTTTCACACCTTAACAAGCTCTTTTGCTCCTGTTTGTGCACAAGCCTGAAAATAACAAACACAAATTCAAACAGTTGCTGTTCTTGAACTCCTTGAGCTACAGTCCTCATCCTGCTCTTCTCTGGAAGTGCACTACTTGGAGTTTCTCACCAAATATTCAAAATTACTGTGAGTAATAATGTAGCAGATCTACAGAGGCACAAACATGGTAGAGATTATCTTCATACTGTTGTTTTGTGTGCACTCCTGTGACAGACAAAGTAACTGTGGGGTTGTTTCATTGTTTGCTGAGGGTTTAACCCTGGATGCAAATCTACAAAAGGTAAAACATACTTGGGTTTGAATCTAAATCACTGTGAGACTTTGGATGAAGTTTTCAAAATCATTTGAGTTGTAGCTTAACTGATACATCCTAAACAAAATGTTTCCTTGTCTCCTTAAAGCCAGCTCAGTGATTCAATCATTAGTATTACCATTAGAGCTGCTTTACCCGTCTTTGTTTTCCACATTATTGATCTCCTAAAAGCTCCAATGTGACTTATCTGGACCCAGCGCCCTAGCGTTTAATCAATACTTCAAATACTGTGATTCCTGTGAAGAGAGGATCTTAAATACAGCTCCTGGGTTCTACAGAGGAAACTGAGGAGGGAGGGGTCATTCAGAAGAGGCTGAACGACCAGGACAGACAAGGGCAAGAATGACATAAGGACAGGACACACACACACGAATCGAGGGAGAGAGAGTCGACAGGCGATGGATGTGTGTGTGTGAGACAGTATTTGCCAGACAATCTAATTCTGATTTTAGACGTGATAACCTCTCCTTCAGCATCTCACACACACACAAAACGTAAGAGTCGACAGCTGAGATAAGACCTTATAATAGCTGTGTCACACTGAAGGACACTAGACAATCAGTCACCTATGTCTGCTGTGTTTGTGTGTTTGTGTGTGTGTTACCTGACGTAAAGTGTGCGTTTCTGTGTGGAGCGGAGCGACGTGGAGCTGGAGCTGACGCTGCTGGTCATCATCTGTTCCCTCAGGTCATGGATCTTCGCCTCGAAACGACTGTACTCTACACACACACAGACACACAACAAGGACAAACATTGTTAGCAGAATTTAGATGACAGGCTTAGCTTTAAACTTCAGGGCACTGGCAGAGGTCTGATTATTTTCCATTTTCTTAGAAATTACCTATAAAAATAATCCTCATATCTACCATTTAAATATTTACAGAGAATCTAATTTAAGATACTTTTAAAGCTACCAGTTGCTCCACATTAGAATCAGCTCAGTGACAGTGATTTTTATGCTTCAATCATCTTTGTTCAGTAGTTCAGAAGCCAAATTACGGTACGTAGATCAAAGAAAAGAGCAGAGGCATGAACAAACACAACATAACAAACGGATGGTGGAGGTTTATTCGCAGTGTTAACCACATTTCCTAAAAAAGTACAACAAGTACAGAAGCGTTTTTTCCAAGTGCAGAAGTGCAGAAGGGATTCTCTCAGTGTTGGATTACCCTGCTCAACTACAAACACAGGACTCTCAGTGTGCACACACACATACGCACACAGATGCTCACATTGAGCTGTCAACAGATTCTCTACAGCCATAATCTAATAGTCTGTTTGATCTGAACATTAACTCCTGTTACATCAGACCCGATCAATGTCAGTAACACACACCTACTTACATAACCACACACGCAAACAGTCAAACATGACTGGAATTCCTCTGTATTTACCATCTCATTCTATTTATTATACTGATTTTACAAGCAGAATGTAATATTATTCATAAATATGTATCTAAAGCAGCTATAGTTGATATTTTTATAATAGCAATGTATCAAATGACAAAGTGAAAACAATGTGAAAGGAGTTATCTGCACTGATGAACCTCCAGATATCACCTGAATCTGCAGCTCCCCTCGATTTTTCCTCCTGCCAACAATTACATCTCCTATACAATGTATTGCTGCTGCAGTTTAGTTGTATATAAATGACAGGGTTGGCCCCAGACAGGCAAAAAAAAAATTGCAAGTTTAAGAGTGCATTTATCATGACACCAAAAATACAGGTTGCAAGTTAGGGCTGAACAATTAAATGAAATATTGTAATGTGAGCAAATGCACTACTACTATAAATGCACTATAAATATACACTATATGCAATATTAGTATTTTGATAAAGGTAAAATGTGTCACAACATAACATTATAAATGAAGGATTGTGGTGTTACAGAGACGCCCTGGCCCATTAATCATATTCTCCAGAATGTTAAGGGAACATGCTTGTTTGGTACAGACCCCAGCAAAAATCACATCATCATCATTTTCAATTTTTTGTTTTCAGTGAAAATTACATTCAAAAAATTCCTAATAACGTTGCAACTCATCACAATACCTGTCAAAAATAATGGGTATATAATGTTTTTAGCTGCAGTTCTGATGGAAATGACAAAACTCTATCAGAGACTTGGCCTGATGATCAGATAGAATTACCCCTCAGCTTCACTTCATTTATTAATTTTTCAGCTGCTATGTTTCACGGATGAAGTTATGTAGCTAGCTATGTATAAGAATGAGGTCCACGCCTCTTTATCCCACAAACTAAGCTCTGATTGGTCAGTTGTCATCTATGTGCACAACACCTATTTGAATAACTGGATAAGTCTGAGATGTAACTGGCAAGTCACAGGTCTGGAACCAGGTTATCAATGTCATTTAGTCTTTTAACTTTAAACCATTTCTTCCTTCCTTCGCTGACATGCCAACAACTAATACAACTGTTTTACACTGTGAGAAGGACTGACACAGTGTGATACTATAAACCCATGTCATACAAAGCAGCTAGACATGTTGGACAAATCTGACGTCAGCTGCCTACATGTCATGCTGTAGGTGGCAAACAGGCGAGTATGCAAGCGTCACATTATACATGCACACTGATTTCACACAGTGACGCTCAAGCAGCTCAGCAGTGGTGTGACACAGCATCACTGGTGCAGCACTTTCATAAATTCATTAAGCTCATATTTTCTCTTTGGTTGATATGTAACAGATTCACAGGAAGTAAAATAGTTACATTTATCAATCTAGATATCTGGAAAACAAATAGGATTTCTCATGTACTGGTTGAATTAGTTGTTTTATATTTCTATAAGAGCAAACTATGACCTAAACACATGAATACATTTTCTTCTTCCTACACCTGTGCAAAATCAGACATTTACGTGCTGATTTTGCACACAAATACAACAGTGAATCTTCAAACAGCACTTTTAATCTAATTGCCAGGAACAACTGTATCTACGTCTCAGCTGAATGACAAGTAGTAAATTGCGAGAAAGCAACCAGTTGGCCAATCAATGCAAAGAGCAATGATTTGCTCATACACTCAGCTTAGCAGCCCAGTGCTTTAGTGTCCTCCTGCTACATGCAGCAAAAACACTTTAGTTTCTGACCCATTTTTTCGAGTGGCCATAAAAATGTCATTGTGCCTCTTTAATTATAAATGTACATTATTTATGGAAATACACAAAGTGGAAAAACAAATAACATAATGTGCTCTGTCATGTGTTGATGATAGCCTTCTTTCAGTAGGAAAAAGTACAAAAAGGTACATTTTTAACCAGTTGCTCAAAAAATGAAACTGTGGTATTTTTGATTCAGAGTGGCTGTATAAACAGCAGATACGTGCTGTAATAAATCCTCACTGACTGTTTTCTAGTCTTCTTAACACCACGCAGCTTCCCGGAAACCTCTGAACTAACACACGGATGACAACGCCGCTGGCAATAAGCCTTAAAAAGCCCCTCTGAAGGATGTCCCTGTGCGTGTGTGTGTGTGTGTGTCCCTGAACCATTACTGTGGACTACAGAATCTAATTAACCCTGAGTAATTCAATCACACTCGAGGTACACACAGTCAGGCGCTCACACACATGCTTGCTGCGCGCACACACACACACACACACACACACACACACACACACACACACACACACACACACACACACACACACACAGATCTGGAACCTGCAGTACCCTCCTGATTTTTTTGTTCCCTAGTTCTGTTCTCCTCTCCTTGTTTACCTCTACATACACGCTGAGCCTTCAAACGCTGTCAAAAACCAGCCAACAACACCCAGATCTCAGCTCTGATTTCCCCCAAAGCGCTCATTAATCTAACACACTGACACTCACAGACACAAACAACTAAACTGTACTAAAGCGGCTCAAAACCACGCAAGTCTGAAATCTCTGAAATACTCAGAATAAGATGATCTGTCATGCTTTTTTCTAGAGCTATGGTTTTAAAACTACACATTGACGTTCTGGAAAGAGAATTTTGATGAGACGACAAGGAGATTCACCTCTGTGTGTCTGATATTTGTGTATGTAACGTGCTGCATTTTATGCTAAAGGTTAATTGCAGATACCATGAACCAGGTCTGAATCATGTCAAAATAAGAGCGCCACACTTATAGGAAAACAGCCTCCAATCTTTCCATAATCATAAGAAAATAAAAGTGCCCTTTTGCTCAAAATTTCATTTCTTGCTTTAACCTTTAATATTTTCAGTGCTGACCTCAGTCTGGCATTTTCAGTCTCAGCTGTAATCCATTATAAATTGATGGATTAAGAGTTCTGTCTCCGTGAGTTTCACTGGTCACGCCACAGAGTGATCACACACATCAAAATAATCAGATACTGTACACATTTTCACATCATCAACATCATTTAACTGTCCTCGTCCACACACACTGCCTCAATTCAGCATTATGGGGTTAAGAGCTAGAGATGAGAGAAAGTTCAAACAGAGAGGGAGGAGGAAAACAAGACAGAATGAAGAGAGAGAGAAAAGAAAGGATTGGAAACAGAGTAATGAGTGTGATTGAGCTTTGATGTATTGCAGCAAAATCACATCTATTGAGGCAAAAGTTTATCAGTCAGAGACAGTGCTAAAACAATGGAAACAAAGACACAGATATGCTGCTCCTTTTTGTGATCCACAGAGCAAAGACGTTGTTGCAGATAAGATATGAGTGTTATTGAATCCTGAGCAGAAAGACAAAGCCTGCGCTGCCAAGACTGCAGCTCTGATCATTTTCTGCTTTAAGACCAAAGCTGAGTGCTGTTACTAAGAAGTAAGAGCTGTAATCTTAAAAAAAAAAAGAAATTCTACATTACTGCAAAAGTATCAGAGTAGTTCACTTTAGTCAGAACAAAAGGCAAAAAAAACAACATTAGCAGAAGTGAGATTGTTGAAACTAAATCACCAATGTTTCTACATCACTGATAATTTCTTACACTGTCAGAGTCATTAGACCAAAGACAGCGTAGGAGCCAACACGTTAAAGCTGCATCAGTGGTCATTAGAGGACACAGTGTTAAAAGCACCACAGATTCACAATATCAGGTTTGTTTTTATTAATCCTCTTAGCTTTATCACGATTCCCCTAAACACTCAAAGTCCCTTGTCTAAAAAGGCAGTGGTAGGGGTTACCTAAAAAAACAGTCATGCCAGGATGTTAACAAGTAAAATCAGTTCAAGTCTGTTCTCTCCAAAAAATCCCACTCAGCTGTACTCACATGCTGCTGGCAGACAGGCAGCCTCAGCGTCCGCACAGAAAAGATGCCGGTACGGTGGCTTTCAGATCAGTGTCTGTGTGTGTGAGAATGTGGTTTGAAGCTTCCCGGGATATGAATGAAAGAAAAAAAAAAACACCCAGAGAAAGAGAGAGAGAGAGAGAGAAAGAGAGAGCGCAGATGTGTGTGAAAGAGAGAGAGATGATGGAGAGGATAACGTCAGTTCCACGTTGGATTCAGCATGTGAGAGAGCCTGAGCGGAAAGATGTAAATGTGTGTGTGTGTGTGAATAAAAGTGTGTGTAGGTATGCAGTAGTGTGTGGCACAGAGAGAAAATGAGTATGTGTGTGTGCGTGTGTAAGTGTGTGTGTTTAAAATCAGTCCAGCGCTGCTCAGCTGCCACAGAAACAACAGATGCTAACTCTCTCTACTACACTCCTCTCTTTCTCTATCTCTCGTTCGCTGGTGCGTTCATTTGCTCCTCCCTCTCTTTGACAGCAGCTTGCTGTAGGGCGGAGAGACACACACACACACACACATACACACACATTCATGCACACGCACGCACACACACACACACAGAGTCACAAACAGACACAACGCACTGTTTCCTCAGGTCACTCATGCAGGAAGCTGAGTCGATGCCAGGCTCTCCTGCCCTACTTTGGCCAAGGGAATTGGTCTACACGCCACACACACAGAGAGAGAGAGGGAGACCAACACACACCCACCCACCCACACACACACAGAGCAATTTGAATATTGATTTTTGTGGGTGTTCATAACAACTCAATTCATAGTTCTTAAATGGGTTTTCTATTCATTCTGTTTAAAAAAGGACAGCAGCGTCTGTCTTCATAAGTATAAGGAATTAAACTCTGCTGCACATGATTTATGTTTGTCTCTGTCTCCATCTGTTTTGTCTTTCTCTCCATGTCTGGTTTCTGTATTAAAAAATCATTTTCTTCAGCTTTTCTTAGTTCTCTTTTGTACATGGTTGCATGTGTAAAAAACCTTGTACGTATGACATTTTTATCATGTAAAAGTCAGCAGGTCGTGTTATAAGCTTCCACAATTCCATCAAACAAACACACACTTCTATCTCTGCTTCGTTCTCCGGGCACGAAACTCCCTGCGAGTGACAACACACATCGAAATCGCCCGATATGAAGTTTCACATGATCAGCATCTAACTGCCCCTGTCAACACATATCACCTCCATGCAGCATTATCAGATTAACAGCGAGAGAGAGCTACAGAGACAGAGAGGGGGAGATGGAGAGAGAGATGGAGGGAGAAAACAAGACATAATGGAGAGAGAGATGGAGAAGAGAGAAGAGAGGAGGAGAGGAAACAGAGAGGAGGAGATGGGGGAGGGGTGATGACAGAGACTAATGGCTCTGGGGCTTATATTCCCTCCTTCCTTCATTTACCTCTCCTCTTCTCTCCTCTCCTCTCTCTGGAGGAGCATTGTTTCTCCATTCAGCAGCTGGCAGAGACCTTTTCTGCATTGTACAGCTTTACTGCTAAACCACTGGAGACAGGCAGTTCTCATAGGGTTGTGTGCATTGCACCAATATTTCCCTTTCCTCTATCCTTTGTTTCCTGTTTACACAAACTTTGCTTGAGAATAACTGATTATGAATAACTGCCATGAGTAAAGTACATGTATGTACTGTAGATAATCCATGCTCATTCCCTTTATTTACTTTCCTGCAAGGATTTTAATATGTTTCATGTCATTACTGCTTTAACATTTTAACTTTTCATGGCTTGTGTTTGATTTAAAGGTAGTCTGTGGGGTTTTTTACCACTGGGTGGAGATATGGAGCAATATTTATTACAATATTCCCTGTTTTGTTTGTTTGTATCATGCTGCCATTTTACACTGCTCCACTGATCAACAGTTGGTGGAGGTAAAGCACAAAGAAGCATATCAATGCACCAACAAAGGTAGAAGAGGAGTGTGAGCTCACAAACATGGATGCAAGATGTAAAATATTCAAAACATTTGGTTTGCAGATGACTGCTCTGAGGATGCACTAAATGTACTTAGTAAACTTTGTTTCAAGAAAACTCTACAGGGTACCTTTAATTCTGAGCTTTTCTTCTACTCTTTCATTTTTCAGGCTTAATCTTTTTACTTTTTACTTTACTTTTGCTACTGCAAAAATCTGTTTTCTCTGAAGGGATAAATAAAGTTGAAATATATGATATGTACACAGAGATGCTTACATATATACAAACACACCTTTACCTACCTACAGTATACTTATATATACATGGTTCCAAAGTAAATAAGAGCTTGTGCAGGAGAGGCAGGAAGATAAAAGCAAAGTCCCCTCTTAAAATCGGAATAAACAGAATGAAATTCTGCTGAAACTTTACTGAAACATGAAGGAAAATGAAGATGGTCAGACTGTCTAATAGGATATAAATGAACATTTTCAAGAAATTTATGGGCTATATTAGTTTTTTAATCATTTTGAGGATGTGCATCTCAGACTACAGGAGACATATTAACAAGAGTGTGCTCGTAGGACCTAGATATAAGAAGCGTTTGTAGAGAGTCATCAACTCCTTCTGTCTTGCGTTTGTACATATACAGTATATTCCTTGTATCTGAATTAATAAAAAAAAAAAATCTCTCACCTGGAAAGGCTGTTGGATAAGTGTACAAGAATCGATATAAGGCTCTGGCTCTAAAAATAGCAGTGCTGGAAGAGGCTCATCTATAATTGATACAATACATTACAGTAATCTGTATTGGTATTGATTAAATGATCAGATTGCAGAGGAGATGAAAGCAGAGAAAAGGGGGACTAGAAGAGGGAAAATAAAACAATAAAAGAGAGCAATGTTCTCATATAAATGTAGTGAACTAAAGTTTAAATGTCAAAACTGAGGAATGTGTTTCATCTGTGGCAGCTAATAAAAGCCCCCACATGACAGTGACGTGGTAGATCTCATATCAGTCACCTTCCCATTACAAGTGACGCTTAAATCCCCCAAATCATGCTTAGCGGGTGGTGAGTCAGACCATTACCACAGACACCAGTAACACTGGGGAGGAGAGGGGGGGTTGACAGGTGGAAATGAGGGGAAGCAACGATGGAAGAGGAAGGAAAATGAGCAAAAAAAGAAAGAACAGATCGATTAAATGAGGTAGGAAAAGAAAAGAAAGCCGTCTACTGTATGTATTCAGCAGATGACATTCCCACAACTTGGGTGTCTGAAAGCCCAAAGATGGAGCTGTTAATCTGCTACTTAACAACTGGTGCACCACACACACACGCATAAAGTGTAATAAGCAAGCTAACAGAAGTGAAGATAATCCTCTCTGCATCACCTCAGTATTACTGCTGACAGACACCACCTCTGTGTGTGTGTCATGTGTAAGGGTGTGTGTGTGTGTGTGTGTGTGTGTACAGCATGTGTGTGACAGTTGTGTGTAATCCCAGTGACTAATACTGCTGTCAACCTGCAAGCATTACCAGTCCCACATCAGGCAACTTACGGCACCGGAGGAGATCACACGTTAAGTTCACCACTGCGACATTTTGGTTTTCTGATGCATGTCCAGTTATTTTCTGTAATTTTCTGTATGGCTGTGTTGGATACTTGAGAACTGGGAATTAAACACTTCACCTCGAGGTAACCTGATCAGCATTTATTTAGGATTCCCTGTTGAGAAATGAATAGCAGTTTTAATAATTTAGTTAAGTGTAATTTAGTTATAACCTATCATTTTACTCAATGCTCCCCTTATACTACATGTATGCTTTATTCTTTTATACAGTGTATGCCTATTTTCATTCATGGGTAAATCAGCCACTACTACTGCAGCATAACATCCTAGCCTCGCCGACCAAACATTTGGTGGTCGCGTTGCATTATGGGTAATGTAGGCACCAGGTTTTTTCAAGGAAGACGAATGCATGGAATAAAAAAAGGCGATATCTCTGGTTCTGCTGCCCTGATTTTGATACTTGTTTGTGCATCTTACTTGGAAAATGCTTAATAAATGAAATTGTTATTATAGTTTGAGGGTAAAGTGACAAACACTGTGATCTCTTTAAATATCCCAACACTCTTTTTACTGTTGTTGAGGTGAGGGCAAAAATGAAAAGGGATTTTTTCATGAACTTCAGTGAATGGACAATGAGACAACACCTCCCTACCCAAGTGGTGTTCATGGGGCTTTTTGAAACTTTCTACTGTACATTACAAACACTGCGCGCATGATTATCACTAACCCTAACCCTAACCTTTTCCATTTCTCCATTTTCTCAGGTTTTCTGGTGATTATATTGTAAAAGAAATGAATCTTTTAGTCATATGTACTCATAATCTACTTCTAATGCGCCATAGCACACTGTAAGTTAAGTTAATTCTCAACCAAGTAACATCTTACAAAAATCAAGCAGTGGCTAATTTTGGGACAAAATCAAGTCCAATAGACCGTGCCTGGTCAAATACATATGAATCTGGCAACAGACATATTTTGGAGCCACAGGTTTGACATACAAAATTGGCTTAAAATAGCCTGAAACGTGATGAGGGACGCCTGTATTACTAATGCAGCATGAAGACTTTTCACGTTCCATCTGCTCTACTTCAAATAAACACAGATCTATATCTGCTGCATCAGCTTAAACCAACCGTGTCTCTGTGCACACACACACACGCACACAGACACACACACCATGAGGTGTGCAGTTCTGTGCTGTGTTTGGCTTCAGTGGGGACCATATTTAATACAAATAACAGGAGGAGACCTGCACACACACACACACACACGGTGAGACAGACAGTTTTCCTCTCCTGGTGGAGGTCATTATGAGTTCCTCTCTTGTTGGCAGGAAGTGTTTTCATGAAACAGAGGGAGCACTGCTGGTTGCTGCATGCTGTAGCCACAGGAACGGGACAAACATGGACACACACACACACATACGGTGCTGACCAAAGCTCAGCGTGGACAGAAGGTTTGATATAGAGTTCATTCAACAGTCACTAATGAGGTCTGTAGGAGAGTCACGACACAGACACACACACAAACTTGACTTAGACTAACTGATTTGTTATGAGGATTAACATGAGAAAAAAAATCACTAAATGCTCAAGTAGAATTGGTTACTTGAATATAGCGCATTGAAAACATTGAACATTAAGGCTACAGGACAGTGGGCTCTTACTGAGGCCAGCTGGACCACCTCTGATAGCTACTGTGTGATGCCACTGTAAGAATCCCAATACATCACGTGCAATGCCAAGAGGGAGCTGGACCGAGCCAAACCAACAGACCTTCGAACCAGTTTGATCTTTTTACTCCAGTATCAGCAGGATTCAAAGAGACAGCTTTTTTTAAATGAACACCTCAAAAAAATCTCATGTGTAACAGAAAAGTAGGGCAGGAGGGCAGCTTCTAGCAGTGACCAAGAATCATGGCAAAGAGCAAAAGTGTCAAAATGTGTAGAAACATAAATATGGGGAGCCCTTATGGCTTAGGTGTCCACAACATTACCCATCTCTCTCTCTTTTCCTGTCATCTTTTGTTCACTTCTCAGCTGTTTATCCATACTGCGTGTTCAGTATGTTCAAAACAATTCTCACTTCACCAATAATTCACTACATGTAGCAATGAGAATGTCTCCTCTTTCCAGTCACGCCCTGAGAAAGACCCAGTCCAGATTAAAACCAGTTGTCATTTTCCTGTTTTATTCACGAGATTTTGTACTTAGATATACTAATATAAGGTAAATATAAAATATACCAATCCAGGCATTTAAACTACACCCTTGGCTCAGTGCGAATGTGACTGAAGTAAGCCCAGAGGCTGCCCTTTGTCTACAATTCATTAAATATGCTGTGAAACCAGCATACTAAACATGCTAGTGTAGAAATGGTTTTTAATGGAGTGTCTTGAGAAATTCCTCTGGATGTTTTGATCATTTTTATATAGTTTTTTTGCCTTTTATCTGCATTGAAATTAGAATCTGTTGTAACTGCTGTGAATCCAGGCTTAATTCAGCCGCCAGGCTCCACAAAGGAGCGGGCTACTAACTTTTCAGAGCCACATTTCAAGCTACATGTGGTGAGTATTAGATTTTGGAGTATTCCTTTTAAGAGCTCAGGGCGCTATCCATGGTGCTGATCCTACTTCACACTTTAGAGCAGACACAAGGAAATGCACCAGTGTTCTCACTGGTGATTCCATAAAGAGAGAAACCAAATACAACCAAACTCCAGACTGACACAAGACATCATTATTCCATTCAGATGTGTGCCCACTGCTGTACTCTGTGCTCCCTATAGACTATTTAGTCTTAAGAATCCCTGCTCGAGAGACAACACTGGTGAATTGAAAAGAGAGTTGAGTGAGTTTAAAGTATTTGTATGTCAACTGTAGGATATTAGTTACATATTCCCTGTGCTGTATAAAAAGGCCGATGACATCCTGAGTTTCTGCACTTGGGTCCTACTCATCTCTGATTACACTTAGACCTAAGTGTAACAACGTTTCCAACTTTTTAATGACTCTCAACCTGTTTTGTGGTTTAGAAATTGTATTTAAATTGGTGATAAAAACATCTCATGTCTACCAGTTTCTGCTACCATAGATAAATTGCTATATTTTTAATGGAAAACTGTTAGATGATTTGTTTGTTTGTTTTTTTTACGTAGCAGTGTCTCTTAACGCCAAAAAGCTTTTATGAACACACTGTAGTTATTTAACCTCAACAGAGCAGTAACGTAATCATCTATTCCTACCAAAATGTCACTCATTATTACTGTAAATTAAAGAACCTACAGTTTTTGTAGTATCTACAGTATGTAAATGCAAGGATTTACAAAGATATATGATTGATTTTGGCCACAGTCATACAGAGTACCTTGAACCTGCTATTTCCTTTTGTTAGCAGTTATTGACTGAACCTTTGCACCATCATGTACAGGAAAGAAACTTCATTTAGGATGTTTACTTAAACAGAAATTAGAATTCACTATCTATATGTCACGCTTGTACAGCCTTTTAGAATTCATAATCCATGCATCATGCTTTTCAGAATGATGTATGGATTATATCCTCATGCTATGTCCATAAGCCTCCATTATATTTGCATACAGTAGCTGCTGTGGAACTTCATTATGTTCCAACTGTGCTGGGCTGACATCTATTTGCCCTGCACATTATTTGATGGGTTATCTGGGCTGGGGAAGAAAGGCGATCTACCGTGCATAATTTCTAGGTGATATTCTGACTCAAATTACTTCAGTGTTTTCCTCCAGGTGAACTAGCCCTGCTCAGTTCTACTAAAGTATTTTCCAACTGTTTTTGCTGACACCTTTTTCTTCATTTTACGAAACTCTCCAACAGTGCATTTTTTCAGCTGATTTAGACTGTGGAGACTCAGTATCTTTATCTGAGAGTACCTGCTGTCTTTTTCATGCACTCAAAACCTTTTCATATCAAGATTATTACAAATGAAGCTTTTATACACAAGTTTTTGCCAATTGATCTTTGTCACCTTAGTAGGCTGACCTCCCTTTTCTCTTCTCACTAAAGCATAAAGCCTCATTGTAACCTGAATAAATAATACCGGGATAGTGGTGGGATTACCACATATTTTGGAATCATCTTAGTGTTTTGAATTGACAATTCAAAAGTCAGACTATGACACCCAGTATGGAAGGAAGGAATTTCTAAATTAAAATGAGTAAACAAAACATAAAGTGAAATTTACTACACATTGTTGTATGTACTTTTGTTTTGTGCATGGACTAAATGTGCCATAACTGAACGAAAAACACAGATATTACACACACATTTCCATAATTCTCAAGGACTAGAAATTAAATTAATTCTGTGTGTTTCTGACTTAAAGGACCAGAGCCAGTGTATCATACTGTACACTCGTCTGGCCTCCAACAACACTGTTATAGACCACCTCTCTGACTGAATAATACATGATGATACCACAGAGACTCACACACACACAACCTCTTCCAGCAGACACATTTCTGAAGTGAGTCTGAGACCAGGGGACCTGATGTTGTTTAACTGTGTGCGTGAGTGTGTGTGGGGGGGGGTGACGTGTGTGTATTTGTGTGTATGTGCTATACTCAGGTCCCCCACGATGACAGCATCCCATTAGGTGAGCCAATCAGCACTTATAACCTGGTTTCCTAGGTTACAGCCTTCTCAGTCACTCCCAGCAGACAAACATCCAGGATGATGCTCGTTTTGAAGCCTCACTCTGCCTCTCAGTGTGTGTGTGTGTTTGTTGTATGTCTATCACTTTAGATCTAGGGAGTGAGGACATTTTGGCTGGTCCTCACTTTAGGCTGGACCTTTAAAGGACTTCTTGAGGGTAAGAGAGTTATGGTCAGAATCAGATTTAAGTGCTGTTTAGGGTTTGAGTGAGGCATTGGGTTAGTTGTGACTATTTCACCTTAAAATAATAATAACAGCATCATTTTGATTGTTCACTGACTTGAATAATGAGAATGGTGCCTCTGTCATCTCCCACGAGAAGTGCATAACTGAATGATGGTCAGCTGCTCCACAGAGTGGTTTGGCATGTTTGTTACAGCAACAGCACTTCTTACACCGAAAGCCGGGGATAATGAGGAATATACAGCAACACAGTTCAGCTGTGTTTCAGTTCAATGAGTGGGACTAACGCAGTCGAGGCTCCGGTCAAGTGATTGATAGGTTTTGTTTTCTGTACATGAGCTATTAGCCTCTAAGTGTACGCTGCTTCGAGTACCCACAACCGCTTGGACTCGGAGCCCAACAGAATTCAATGCACCAGCAACCTGTACCTAATTAACACTGACTACAGAGGCTGTTATTGCAAATGTTGCGTAGTATTGCTTTAAACCATAAACCTTTAGGGGCTAGGAAATACATTATGTTAATGAGGGTCCTCACAAGTATGAACGTACAAACATGTGTGTGTGTGTATGTGTCTTGGCATGTTGCACAACTAGTGAATTTCTGAATGTGTGTTTCCACTAATTACTATTATGCAAATATTCTATAGTCTCACCCATATACTACATAATATAAAGTGCACAAACACCTCATTAAAAAAAAGCTGGTTATGCTGGCATATCACTCCTTCTCATCTAAAATTCCCATTTATGTCGGTTTTATTATTTTCTTTGCCCACAAATAGCTCAATCTCTTTCTAGCTTCTACCTTTTTATTATTATTTTTGGAGCTTTTCCACAGATTGTACTGTAGGTGGCAGCAATGCACTGATTGCTGTGTTCACAATAGACTGCCAGAAATTACAAAGGAAGATGAGGCAACATTAACCTCTGTCTCATTTTCTCTTTATTGATACACCAACTTTCCCAACTAGCACAGCCACAGAAAAACCTGATATATTGGGCATTGGGTATATTAGGCAAATGTCTGCCACTTTCAAGCCATTCCTTTCAGATTTTCTTATGTCTTTATCTGTACATCGGAGCAGATGGATGGAAATGTACTGTGTTTATCTGCGGTACTCACCCTCTGGTCTGTACTGTGCTACTATGGTAACGGTCTGTCCTGCGTTCTTCAGAGCTGCAGCTGCCTGCTCGTGTGTCGCACTGGACAAGTCCACACCGTTCACCTACACACAAGATGTGGACACAGAAAATTAGAGCCCCTTCTGGATCAATAGCAATATATGTATAGTGAGATGACCAAGCCATTAAGAACACTGCATGCCTTAAGAGGGTCAATAACTCACAGGTGACCATGTGTGGTATGGGGTTGTACTTTGTGAAGGTTTGTTTCATGCATGAAATCATTCTCTGTTAGTACTTGCATGCATGAATAAATAATACAGTCACAGTCAGTCTGCAGGGACTGTCAGTGTCTCTGCAGTCTGGGGACTTAATCCTGTCTGAGTTCTGTCTGAAGAAAATTAAAACCTTACTTCACTTTACTGGGACACAAAATACAGCTTTAGCACACACATACCCCCCATCAGCCATAACTAGTGACTGACAGGTTAAGGGCAAAGGAAATGAGAACACTTTCCTCTTTAAATTTAAGATGGCTGTAGACACTGTGACTGAATTCAAAGCTTCTGCAAAAATTTCTGTTAATATGAGCTGTATGACTCTGCATCAATAATGTACAGGGACAGATACACAACATAAACTAAAAGAATGACTCCCTTGATAACCCTGTATAATCCTATACAGCCATAAGTGCTTAATAATAGTAATGGTGACAGTAGTTGTGTTATATATCTGTGCGGACTGTCTGTATTAGGGTCTTAGCTCATACCGACAGGATGCGGTCTCCCTTTCGTAGCTCCCCGCAGAGATCAGCCGGACCTCCAGCCAGAATGAAGGAGATGAAGATTCCCTCCCCATCCTCTCCTCCAACAATGTTAAAACCAAGACCTGTAGATCCCCGCTGCAGCACCACCCGCCTGGGTTCTCTAGAAGAAACACAAATCAAACACATACACTGCATTACTCATAAAAGATGATGGTATCAAAGAGAAGTTTTCTTTTAAAGCAACTTCATGGTAATAAATGTTACACCTTAGAGGAAGAAAAGGGAATTTAACATTGGGATCATTCACCATGCTGACCAGCAGATGTCAGTATTGTATTATGTCTGTTTTGTTGCACCACCACAGTCTGTACCTCTGTCTTTAAACAGCACACTGCTGACTCAGTTTATGCTTACAAAAGGTTTGATTGTTTGGTAAATCAGCAGCTAACTTGTCTTTCAACTGTGGGAGGAAATAAGCTCAACAAAGGGAAGACATGCAAACACATGTTAGAGACAGAGATGAAAACTGGTCCGTCTTGTAGTGAGGCAACCACTGGACCTGCATGTCATTCTTAATCTTAGATAAAAGCAATCATGATTTGTACAGAAATGACTCCAAGTATCTAGCTGTAAGAGTTAACAAAAGTTTACTACCTAGTTGGTGGGTTATTGGATTATTTAGCCATATGTGAAAATAGGATTTGATTTTCATTCCTCAGAGTGTTTCAGTTTTTTACTGCTTGACAATCCTGACTGAAATGGTTCTAAGAAGAGGTGATTCATGATTCGTTGGATCAGTATCAGGAGCCAATACCGACCTTATTAAACAAATTCTGTACCAGAGAGATGTTTCCAGAGATATAGTTTCTTTTATTAAAGAGTAAGATCCTTTCTGATAACCAGAAACATTGCAATATATCGGTATCAGACTAGACTGACAAAACCAGTAATTTCACTCTTCTGATTTTTTACATAAGTAAACTTACCACCCAATAACACAAACAAACTAACCAACTGACGGAGCGGTATTCCAATAACTCCTGTGTTCTGTGAGGTAAAATAACTGTTCTTACTCTCTGTTAAAAAGTTTAAGAATTAGTTTAGGAATCCTATCCATAATGTTGTTAGACACTTATAATAACCTGTCAGTGGCAAAAGCACTTAAGTGAAAAAGTTATCTTTTAAATACATCTTCTTCAGTGTCAGATGTTCTTGAAACTGTGATCACTCGGTGGACATTCATTAAAACCCCTATTTGCCTTATTAACCTCTATTAACCTCTATTTGCATGACAAACTAATCAGAGAGCGAGAGACATGATTGAGAGATTGAGGGACGGATAAAAACACAGAGAACAAAAAGAATTGGAGAAAAGAGGAAAGGCAGACGTCAAAATGACCATTCTGCAGTCAGTCTGAGGCTTATCAGATTTATTCTAATCAAAGCGCACTGATTGGCCCAAAGGTTTATGACGGAATGAGTCATAATCTGGTAACCAAGGTGACGCCAGTTGAGTGACGAGGGCTGTGATAGGCTGTAATCCGTCCATTAAAATGGATTAAAGACAGTAGAGCAGCACTGAGAATCTGCATGTGTGT
>BRZM01001227.1:0-51954 GCA_033238685.1 Lates japonicus | reverse complement strand
GTGTTGGTAGTGTGAAGAGATTCTCACACTGAAGACAGTGTGTGTGTTGTGTATCCAAAACCTCCTTGTTGCAGGAGCTATGAGAAACAGCCCATTTCAGCTTGATAAGACGCCATTTTCTTTATTTTTAACCCAATATTTTGGGAAAATGCTCTCATGTATTTGAGGATCGGGGCTGCGGTGTCTCCTCTGCTAAAGGAGATAAGATAGGAAGCACTGAAGCTCCTTTCCTTAACCTTTAGAGAACTGGACCAGCTCCTATCATGGCTGCCACTGAGATACTTAAGGGTCATTTCGCTCATTTAGGAACCTTCCTAGGCAAAAAGGACTATTCAACTGCAGCCCGGTATTCTGTTCAAAGATGGACGGATTACAAGATAACAGACTTTTAAAAGTCCCCGCGCCAAATACACAACAAAATGTCCTTGTTTAAAGAGAATATAATCTGGTTGCTGTTAACGCTTCGTGTATTTGCTGTAGTTGCAGTTTAGTTGTATACAAACAATTTTTAGGAAGCAGGGTGACTCAGTCACAGGAATTTCCTTTTAGAAATTTTACCTCCAAAGACTTTGGACACAACTTTTTCAGTGAAATATCTCAATGTCAACCAGATGGATTGGCACAGATTTTTGTATAAAGATTTATGGTTCCCAGACAATGAACGGTGACTTTATTTAGTGCTACTTAACAAATATTAGCTCGAATGGTAAACATCAGTGTGTTAGCACTGCCATTGTGAGCTCAGAATTATTTATTATGTTTATTTAATTGTTTACATGAGGATTTTGTGAACTCGTTCTGTGGTTTTGAATCTCAGATGTGAACCTGCAGATTAACGACAGCTCGTATTTGATCTGTATTCAGAAGCTTCCCGCTCTGATTGGCTGTGAGCTCTTGTGCCGTTGAAGAGAAAGAGAGAGAAGGGAGTGATAGAGTGTGTCAGACATAAAAAGGGCAACATGCAAGAGTGTGTGTGTGCAAATAATACTGAAGGTGGAGCAGAATGTGGACACTCTGCCAGAACAGACACACACTCATCAAACATCAAACAAACTTACTCTCCCTCCCTCGTACTCTCCCCCTCATCAAGGTCGTCCAGCAGCTCTTCACGAGGGGGAGGTGATAACAAGCTCAGAGACACGAGGCAGAGACAGACACTGTGTGACCTTTGACCTCCCTGTGTGTGAGTGTGTGTGTGTGTGCTATATATATAAAAAAGTGTTTTTGGTGATCTGTTTTCTAAACACCTGAAACTCTCATTTTTACGTTTGCAGCAGTGTTATTAAAGGTGGACTTGTGTTTCCAGGTGTGTGGACTTCTGCTGCACATGTGGAAACAATGGTGTCAAGGCTGTAGCTGCACTGTCGGTGGGTGAGTTGCATTTTTTAACTATGCATCATGATCCCTTAATGGGTCCAACAGTGTTATAGGAGGCAATGCTAAATCTATGGAGCACTCTATCTAATCTTAAAGATAAGGTAAGGTGGATGGATGTAGATGAGGGCGGGTATCAAGACTAGTTAAGAGAGAAATCATATACACACTCGGTGGGCACTTAATAAGTTCCACCTGTATGAAACTAATGCAGTCTAACCTCCTGATTTTGTCTGTATTTTTAATTCCTCCTGCTTTTTGGGATCAGTACGACCTGATTAGTATAAAACTAAACCTTTGAACAGGAAGTCGTTTTTGAAAATAATGAAGGCAGCATATGGGGACAATGGTTTTATTTTACTGTATAACAAATTAAAGTCATCAGCATATGCAACTGTTTACTCCAGTGTCTAAACAAAATTGCAAACAATGCAGGACATCCAACAGCCTTATGATTGTTGAACATTTTGTACCCCTGTACATTTTCCTTCCTGCAGACTCCAAACTGTGAACCTCCGTTTAGCTTGTTAACACTAGACTGTACAAAAAAGTGTCATCTAACGAGGACAACAGGTCTGAGTTTAACAAAATGAAGTATAAGGTGCAGCAAACCTAAAATGTAATGTTCCCATGTGAGGACGTTGGGTCTGAGGAGGCTAAACAACAACAATAAATCCTCCTTCGTTAAGGTTATTAGAGAAGCGTTGATTCAACTTTATGGTCATTGTGGAGGATGTAGTTTGCTGCATCTGCATCATACAGAGAGGTGTTAATGTTATTTAATCTACCCTCCACTGATTTAAAGTAAACAGGGAGGAAATCTGTGTGCAACTCTTCTCTCACTGTATTAGATTCATTAGTTTTAGCTGGGTGTACCTAATAACAGATCCATTTGTGTAGTGATGTGATGGCACAGTGAGTTGCTTCTTTAAGGATTAGCAAAACATTATAATAAAATTTGAAAACTATGATAATAGAGAAATTTTATTTTTTTTTAAAAAGGAAATCAGCTGGGGAAAAAATCAGTGCAAAAATTCATTATTGCTAAAAAAAAAACTTACAATATTTCACCATGAAGACTTTGTCAAAAGCTGGAATCTTATTTCCGTCGTTGACAGACACAAAACACGTGACATAAAAATAGAATAAAATAATTATAAACAGTACAATTTAAACAAAAAAATATGATTAAATACACACATTGAAAGGCTTAAAGTTGTGTCTGTGTGTTTGTCCACAGGACTTGTCTTGTGTCCATCTCTGATTGGCTGATTAGCAGCAGGTGTGGATCATAGTTCACTGATGACACACACACACACATCTCTGACATGTGAGTAAATAATCTGATCTGAGTCAGTTTTACCAGCAGCTGTGAAGCGAATTTTAGATTCAGCTGAACTCCAACTGCCCCAGCTGTCAGAGGCCTGAGCTACGACTCAAGCTCAACAAAGTCAGGATTTATTTTCATCACCTGGCTTCACTAAACCTGACAACCATAATCCCACTAAGCGGACAGACGGCGGTGGTTAAGCACTTGGTAACTGTCATAAATCTGAAAAGTTACCTCTCTAACCTCCTGTCCTGCTTCATGGCACAGGTCTGTGGACGCCTGGTTTTAGTTTATCATCTGCGTCTTCAAGAGACAGATTATCTCAGATCCTGATTAATGCAGGCAGAGACAAAGAAACACACTCGGGAAAATCTGGTAAAGGGAAAATAAATACATTTTAAAAATGAAGCGCTGCAGAGAGAAAAGAGATGTCAAAGACGTGTTCAGTCCTCAGACGTACACTGTGTCATTAAACGCAGCTTTTTATAAACTCTATTTAATACTGTTGTCACTACAGAGGAGAGCAGGGCCGCTGCGTCTCAGAATAACTTTAATCGTACGAACAACAAACTAAGTGACATGAGCACTTTTAATTTTCCTGCTTTTTCATGTCAGAGTCAGACGCTCAGTCGTCCCCGCGAGGCTCTTCAGCTCCAGCTCGTCCGGCCCTGTTTTTCTTTTTTTCCTCCTAAAGAACCTTTGACTCAGAATTTTTCTTTTTGTTCCTCCTTTTAAATTCTATTAAATCAAAATAAACCAAATTAAAAGTGAAAATGTGAAAATGAAACAACAGGATGTGGAGTTTGATTTAAAAAAATAAAAAAAGTTTCTGTCAGGACGGAGGTCAGTTTGCTTCTGTTTCAGTCCCGCTGAGGACTTAGACGTCTGTTCAGCTCAGAAATCAAATTTTGTTCTTTGTTTTTTTTTTAAATCAAGCAGCAAATACATGACTGTGTTTCAACAACGCAACACCAGTACACAACAAAACTGAGCACCGAAATGCAATTAAATCCTGTCCTTTTTATATACAGTTATGAATGAAGCCAATTAATGTGAAAAACAAAAATATAGTTAATGTAGTTAATTGTGTTTTTATCTGATCTGTGCCTTAACACCCAGTTTGCCCCTGTGATCTACAGAGTGTTATTTTTATTTTATACAGTACGACGGCAGGTTCTAGGTCCAGTGAGGGCGCAGCGGTCGGCCCTCGGGATCGTTTCTGGGAACGACCTCAGAGGGAGTGATGATTCTGATATATTTTTTAATTACGTCCTAAAACAAGGTTTTCCACAAGTTTAGTGTTGCATTTTTTGGAGGACTGTTGAGAGGCAGATTTAAAAATGGTCAGAATGGAAGCAGACTAAAGATATGGATGATCGTAAAGGCCCTAATCAATACCTACATACTTTAAATTACATGTTGATATTTTTCAATTTTCAGTCATAGTCTGTAAAGGTTCCACATACACCTCCTTTTCACCAACGTGGAACTGGTTTCGCTCTGGTTCGGTTGCTTAAATTTAAACCGTTTGGAACATTTTGACCAAAAATTCAGGTTTTCAAGTGTGAACTGTGACGACATCAGTGAACTTGTCCTGTTCTATATAATCTGTTGTGCGTTGTTAGCAAACCAATGAAGGTCAGGAACTGTTCAGGAACCAGAGCTAATGTAGTCGAGCCCTGAAGTTAGCATCAGCCTGGTTCCCTCCACAAACAACCAATGGGATTTTTTTCATTGTGTTTTGGATTATTCGAGAAAATAAACTGTGACCAACTAAAGTTTCTTAGTTCATCAGATGATCTTCACAGATGAACACCACTGTTCTGATGTTTGAAGCCTAAATCCAATCTCCAGAAGTAAAAAGCTAATGTTAGGCTATAAACCAACTACACCACGGTCACATGACGTCAACGTCTCCGCCACTAAGCTTCCAACTGGTCATTTCATTTAGCTCTGAGCTCTTCTACAAAAGCCTTTCTTCTTAGAAAGTTAGTGAGAGTTTGAAAGAGCGTGAGTAGAAACACAACGAGGCTGTAAAGGTGGACTGGTGAGTAGATGGGTTTTCATGTTAACGTCCCCGACAACCTCTGTAGTCTCATTTAGACACTCGTTAGCAACCGCCTTTTTTAAGACACGTAAAAGCTTCAAACATCCGGAGTGGGGGATTTACTGACCCATTTTATGTCGGAGAATAAAACCTGAAAATGTCTTGAGCTTGTGTTAAAACCACAGACCTTATTTCAGACATTTAACCAGAAACACACTGACTTTGGGAGGAGGGAACAGGAAGTGCTAACATGCTAACTCACGTCCAGGTTTTAGGATCATTCTTGCAGCTCTCTACAGGTGTGTTGGATGGTTAACTGTTCAGTATTTAATCTTTAGAGCATTGGCACATTGTTTTGTTTTCACTTTCATTTCATTTTACTTGTGTACAATCCTTGGATTCTTGAATCTTTTGCTTCTCCTCTACCTTTCGACCAGCAGACAAAACTTTAAGAAGATTTCTTTGACTTCTCTTAGTTGAAGGATCTCTTTTGTCTCCCAGACTGATATTTGAAGGTTTGTTTGCTGAACCCACAACTAACAAAACATGACTTATTGTCCTTGATCGTTCCTGATATCAGGGAATTTTTGTCCACAAACTCTCAAAGACCTCCAAACTTCATCTTCAACAAGAATCATCTCATGTTCTTTACTAACTTTTAACTAAAAGAAAACCTTTCAGATGCAAAAGACTCTGATTTTTTTGTGTTTTAATATCATTGTTTCTGATTTTGCCTTTCATGAACCCAGTTCCTCTGACTGGTGACCGATCCACTTGGACGAAGAAGCCTCAGCACTTACGGAGTTGAAAAGGTAGAAAACCGACCTTCACACCTGAGCAAGAAGAAATATTTTCTGTTGTTTTAATTGACTATTTACAGTCTGTTACTTCCACCTGCAGGTTTGTTGCTCCAACAACTGGCAACAAGAGGTGGAAATATTCGGACGTTAGTGGCCAGAAAATCCCATATGATGATGTCGCTAAACTGCACCGACACCTGCTGGTTCTGTGTTAAAGTTAAAACCAACAAGGTGACAAGAGTTAAAGAGGATCTGGTGCTGGTGAGTTCAGCTCTCTGACGGTGTGGGTTGGAGTTTTGGTTAATCACTTCCTGTAGGCAGAGAGATAGAAAAACACACACCCAGAGTAACAAAGAACAAAGAGTGCAGCCTGGAGAAGCTTCAAGACCTTTTAGTGTCGACAGTTGACTCATTTAATTCTTTAATGTGTGTGTGTGTGGTATTAAAATATGCTCAGCGCACACTTCAGGTTGTCAAAGAGCCACATCTGACAAGTAGAACCGGATCTGAGGAGTTTGGCAGAACATTTGAGTTTGTTTATCAAACGTTTCAGGAGCTGTTAACACTACCACTGTGTGATTGTGACTGTGTTTGGTTTTTTCCCCTTCTTCTTCTGACTCTTGCTATTAATAACCGCAAGTCATCTGATTATGAATAACCAAAAGTCATTTGATGGTGCAGACAAGTTTTGAAGTAGAACCAGATCCAGATAAATGTAACTATGCATCTTGTGGTGCATTTCATACCGTCTCTCAGCCTCACTTTCCTTCTTATTTTCACTAATACTTACAAATAAAGGTAAAAATATATTTAATTTGAGGTATTTTTAATGTTTTTAAATCTATTAGATTTATTCAAAGTCCATTAAATGACATGAAACTCTACTAAATAACATGTAAACAGACTGAATTTCTTTTTCTAAGTTATGATGAATAACCCTCCCCCTCGCCGTCATGCTGTCATGTCTTTACTCCCTTCACATGTCATGTTTCCCATCTCTTTTACCTTTCATCTTTACTGGCCCCTTTTCATATTCCTTTAACTCTTATTTAATGTCTTCTTTCTTTCTGCCTTCCCACTGGTTTTTACTTACATTTCAAGCAATGAAATCGTCACTAATTAGAGATGCATGCACTAGCTTAATTCTAACCAAGAAATAGACAAAAATTGTTAAAATCCTCAAATAAACGTACTTGATATGAATCAGAGGAAGAGACGAGACAAAGAGACTTAGATGCAGAGGATGTGGTAGTTCTTTGAAGGAGGGCCAATGGATGGAGCAGGGGAGGATGGAGGATGCTGGTGTTTTTTATGAGGAAGTTTTTCAGAAAACAGGAGAGGACTCTGTTGTCTGTCGAGGACGGTTTTTGTTTTTCTTCCTCAAGCAAGAAGATGTAGAAGAGTCGTATCCGGGTGGAGCAACAGCAACTGGGTCAGCCGGTTACAGAGTCACGGCCTCTACACCTCCACTCAGCATCAGAAATCACATCTGACCTCCATCGACCTTCATCAACCCAGATACGATGCCACAGGAGGAGCAGAAAATGTCAAAGGCAGCGTGAGGACGATCGTGTCCTCATTTGACGAGACAAATCGACAAAACGAGCTTTGTCCTGCCGCTTTCCTGACTCCAGTGTTTACAGGCCTGCAGGCAGACTGTCACATAGAAACCAACACTGAGACATTGAAATCCACAGCTGCAGCTTATCTGGATGATAAATGTGAAGCCACGCGCGCTCTGCTCTTAGATTAAAGATACCAGTTTTAACTTGTCATCGTTACGATGATGATTTCTAAAAAAGAGAAACCGAGGAGAGAAAAACAGCTCTGACAGTTTGTTGTGTTGCTGGAAAATTGTTTGTTGTGACAGGATAAATTAGTTCTCTCATCATTTCACTTTCATGTTGAGAGACTGACACCACTTTCATGTCTGTACGTAAACATCAATCTACAGACAGCAACTGGTTAGCTTAGCATGAAGACAAAGGGAAACAGCTAGCCTGGATCTGTCCAGCCCTGATTTTCCACTCGCCGAGAAAAGTTGCAGATGAGGGGTGAATCAACACAATCTTGGAGACATCCATTTTGGAGGAAATCCAAAATCTTGTCTCATGCGTAGTATCGCGTCATTTCCCGTGTCATCATTTAGAGGCCAGACAGACACGTTTTTGTTTTATCTTGTAATGTGTGACCCCCTGTCGCTGATCAGCCATGTAGTGTGTAAACCTCAGTGACTTCAAGACTCCCAATCACAAAACAACAAGTTGTGTAACGTGACAACATCACTTTTATATCATAGTTTGACTGATGGTGTCTCCGTTGGTGCAGGAGTGGTTCCTCCTTTTGTTGCAGCAGTGTTTTGTGTCATGATTTTTTTTTTTCCTTTATATAAACCCCTGCCTCATTCAGCTTTAGCACAAACAATCTCCAACCAGGGAGAACTCATTTCCCTTTTTAATTGCATCACAAATCGTTTTCAGGAATTCATTCCGGGTGAAGTGGGTGTATTTCAAATCAAGTGTGAGCTACCTAATCACAAGATGTCAACACTTAATTTAAACTAACACCTGGAACAAGCAGAGTTGAATTAAAAACACAATAAATTATCACTTCTGCTTCTCAGTTACTTTAAAAAGAGAAGAAAAAAGACTAAACACTGCAGTAAATAATCTGACAATCTGAATTTATGTTTTTGTAGCAGTCCAACAAGCTGTGAAAAACAAAGTGTGGTTTTGATGATTTTATGTACGGTGTGACATGGCGGAGCTTCACCGACACAAGTCTCTGGAACAAAGATGGTCTTCAGACCGAGGAGGCCTCTGGGAAATCTGAAGAGTTGTGACGGCAGCAGAGAGGTCACGCAAAACACACATAAAACACGCACACACAACCAGATACAAATACATATTGTATGTATCATACTGTATGTTCTTTGTTAGCGGACATGATTTTCTAAACCACAAACTCCGGCTCTAAATGTCCTCTGGGTCAGTTAAACTAGAACTAACAGCAGCTTTGAACAGCGAACATTTTGATGTTGAACAGATGTTGAGTCATCTGCCTGCACTAAAAAAAGACCCCGGATCACCAACCACTGCGATGTGCTCTCAGTTTAAGTACCTGCTATCAGTCTGAACAGCTCCCAGAGCTTTTTAAATGTTAGTTTTTATTTATATTGATGAAAATGTTGAATTTGGTCGACAACAGGCTTAAATTTCGTTCCTTCAGAATAACAGAATCACATTTTTTTGTCAAAACTTGAATTTCTGAGCTGCTATGGTCAGTCGATCAAAACTAAGTTAACCAATTAAGATAAAGATGCCACATTAGGTTTACACAAGCAACTGTATCTGCAAGAATTTACCTTCATGTACAACTTAACTGCAACAGTGCACCAAATTATGTCCATAAAATATTATTTATGTAACATGTGTACAAGCCTGCAGAATTTAATCCTTTCACTTTCATGTTTGACCTGCAGCCATTACAGTTCTTTGAGTGTTCACACTGACCATGATTTTTTCCTGTGAGTGAGTAAAGGTGAGGCAGTAATAACACCACAGATACACATCCAGTGGATGTATTTATTTTCTTGCATTACATTTTTAGTCTCTTTTTAGGTTAAAATCAATGGACAGACTTCTCTTTTCTCATGTTACCATCAGGTCACAAGAGAGTCGAGGTAAAGGTGTAAACTGGAGGCGGAAAAGTGATTCACCTCTTACTTGTGAGATTGTTAGTCCTTGCGAACACAAGTCATACAATCGTACAATCTCCAGGGCGTACATTCAGTTTCTCATTCGCCTATTAGTCTAAGAATTTACCAGTAATGTCATATTTTTGCCATTAACAGGCCCAACTCTGGAGCTGATCAGAGACAAGGACGATGTGGCTTCATACACAGCAGACTGTGCACAGACCTCCATTTATCCAAACCCTGGCAGAGTCCTGAGGGAGAGGGTGATCAGGTGAGTGTTTGTTGATGAAGTAGTTTTGGCGAGACATTAGTCCCGTTGTATTTTTGGACAGTGCCCTGTATTTCCTCCTGTTGCGTCGCCGGTTGCCAGGTGTGGAGGAGTTTCTCTCCTCCCAAGCCATCGGCACTCACCAGGATCTTTTATCAGCCTCATCCTCATATTCTATGGCTGCTTCATAAATCGAGATGGTCTTTGTTCAGTTCGATCTTGAACCAATTCTAAAGTATGCTGACATTACAGATCAGTATAATCTAAAAGTACAGTAATAACATTTTTTTATTAACCACTCATGGTCATATTTTCAGTTTTACATATCAAGGTTTTAAGATCTCCACCGTTGAAACCTCTGCTGCCACCTCAACATAATGGATGTAAATGGAATTTCCTTTTGCCCATTCAAAGCTTTTACCAATGTAAACTTTACTTAATCAACCTCCAATGTGTTTTGGAGGAGCCAGAAATCTCAAAACTTGGGCAAATAAAAATAAAGTATGTGGATGCCACTGTTAAGTGAGACGTATGTTTTTTTGTGATTTGACTCTCTTCAGTTTACCCTGCTTTTGATAAAGTCTGTGGTTTTCACTCCAAAATGTCCTGAAAATATATATAATACGAACTTGGCACTTCTTGAGTTTTGTCCTCTTTATTTTATGGTGTCTTCCACTTCATCTGCATTGATTTTTTAATGCGTTTTCCTGATGTCTGTTTTTCTCTCCTCTTGCATTGAGCAGCTGTTTTGTTTCCTAATCCTCCGCCTGTTTGCCATGTAGCCTCGTATATTTCATTAATCTAAAGCAAAGGGACACAATCAGGCCTTGTAGCTGAAGCAGATCAGCACCTTGTCAAAAACCCAGACGTCGTCGTTTCAGAGCCCCTCCAGGTGAGAAGGTTTTGTTTTGCGACTGAGCACCAACAGACGGTTCAAAATAATCCCAGACGAGTTGAAGCATCCTCCAATTCACTGGCATAAAAGAAAAAGCTGTTCACTAATTCGTGAAGTGCTTGAATCCAATCCTTTATGTGTTGATGGTAAATGTCTTGTTGTATTTTAAGTGGCAACATCCAAAAGAGGAAAAATATCAGAGAATACACTCAGAAACAATTAGACTCAGTGGCTGAATGGGCCAAGAGCTTGCATGAAGAACTCAAGGTCACAGGTTCAAGTTTCTTTTCAAATTCCTGATTTGCAAGCGCGTTTTCAAAGCTCCGAATGTAGTGGAAATATTGAAAAGCTTTAAGAGAAGAGTGCCGAGGCTGTGCAAAGCATTAGCTCACTGCAGTTCGCAGCTGCACTGAGTTGTGGCGTGTTTGGATGTGACACACCTCTTTTGCTTTTGACAATCAAGAGCCAGCATCTAAAGGAAAAACTTGAAAAAGCTCTCGCATATGAAAACTCAATGGCTCAATCAGCAAAGCAGATAAGTTTAGAGGTGATGGGATCAAGTCACATCTCTACTTCTAAAAGGCCGTTTGAAAGCCGACAACAGTATAAAGACTGAAAAGCTGCCGGTGAAGCAGCTGCGGAAGCGTTAAGACTGAGGCTCAGTCAGCTGAGAGCATGAAGGCTGCAGGTTTGAGTCCCATTTACAGCCTCAGAGTATCTGTGGAGGATAAACAGCCATGTGTGGAGCTGTAGTTTTGATTCTTGCTCTGTCACCAGTAACAGAATTGTATACGAGAGAACCAAAAACAAAACAAAGTCTAACTGAGAAAAACTGAAACCATGTTCTCACCGGACAACCAAAAACAAACACACATTTCTGCTGGAGAACCAAAAACTACATGATCCTCCCACTGAAGAAATAAAAGCTAAAAGTGATAAGCAAAAACAAAGAGTCATCCTCACTTGGGAACTAAAATCATAAGTACATTCTGCCCAGTGAGCCAAGAAATGAAACAATTTTCCGACTAGAAAACCAAAAACATGGCGACATTCTTTCCAGAAAACCAGCCGAAAACCGCAGAACTGACAACATTGCGACATTCCCACTGAAGAGCCAGAAATGGTGGACAACCAGAAACACTATTCCCAAAGGAAAACCATAAATGAAAGCAGCATTTCTTCTAGAAAACCAAAATCAAAATGACATTCTCCCTGGAAAAATCAGTAAGAAAAAAAAATTCCCACTGGAGAACCAAAAGCTAAATTTGATAACCAAAAACAAAGATTCATTCCCATTGGAGCACTAAAAACAAAATTACATTCTGCCCAGTGAACCAAGAAATGAAACAATATTCCAACTAGAAAACCAAAAACATGACGACATCCCCTCAGGATTCCCCAAAACATAATGGCATTCCCCTCGGAGAACCAACAACGTGATGACATTCTTTCCAGAGAACCAGCAGGAATGGCAGCAGTCCGACCACAGAACTGAAAACATTGCGACATTTCCACTGGAGAGCCAGAAATGGTGGACAACTAGAAACATATGACAGCATTCCCAAAGGAAAACCATAAATAAAAGCAACTTTTCCTCAGGAAAACCAAAATTGAAAGAGCTTCCACCTGGAAAACCAGTCACAGCACTGTAGCATTATACAGCAGCTTGTTAGGTTTTTGCTTGATGAAAACCTTGAAATGTTTCCCCATTAAAAGGAATATGTGCCCCATGCACGGAGTGCTCACACAACAGATTCGTTCTTATGGCGCTTGTGAGTGATTTTAAGATTTTGTTTCCTTTAACTTTCTCTGAGGTGAGAACGAACTTCACAAAAGGTCCAAACCAGTCGCAGCAGACCTGCAGGCCACAGATCGACTGGGAAAAAATTTTGTTTTACTTAAGAATGATAGTTATATTATTATATTATAGTTTTGAACAAACAAATTTATTTTAATGTATATGCAACAGCTTCTGCATTTCGACACAAAATCAGAGTCATTCTGATGTTGCCTCAGAGTCTAACTGTATTTGTAGCACCTGTCGTACAGGTTACTGCAACTCAAAGAGCTTTATAGATAATAAGACAGTTCAAACCAATAAAAGTGAATAAATACATAAAATAAAATAACACTCAAATAAGACTACATGAATTGGAGCGGAAGCAGAACATTTTGGACCACCTCCCTTTAGAAAGATGTTTTTCACCCTCTAACATAATGTAAAACCTAAAATCTGCCTTCATTTCTGTCGCAGTGCAGCTCTGCTCTGATGACACATCATTGACTTGCTTTAGGTCCACTAATAAACTCTTCTTTTTTTAATTCTTTGGTGACATTTTTGTGAATGAAACCTGCCCACAAACTCTCCCAGTACGTCCTTGTGATCAGGTGGTATTCATCCATCTTTATCAAACCTTTTATGCCAAGTTTGTGCAGTTAAGAGTTTGTTGAATCTGATTTTGACAACTCATACGGGCAAAAAAAGGAAGAAGTTTAGGAGAAGAATATGAAAATGTCCTTGCGTCTGTCCCCGAACTCTTAGAGGTTTGTGTATTCAGTGTGTTGTGGCGCTGTCTTTGTATGCTGCTCTTTCATCACTGGTGTTGAGTATGTCGCCATCCATCTCTTTGCTCTGGATGGATGTAATCAAGGTAAAGGGAAAACTGTGTGTGTATATTTTATAGTCAAGGTCAGTTACTCTGGAAAAAATAAACCTTTTTAAAAACTAAATGTCTAAAACTAATACTCTCAAGCATCTTTTTATTTTCATTGTGTTAGAAAGCTCCTACCGGCTCACCTGATTCAGCCCTAATAATACAGGCAATGATGAACAATACACAGGCATAACAAAGGCAGATCAAAGCTGTAGTAGAACTCAGGGTTACTCAGCTACGCATCGATCTCCAAAACTGTTGTTTAGTGAAGATGTTTGTTTGTGTGATTCATCAGTATGAGCTTGTTTTTAGTGCGTGTTTTTGATCAGCTGTCACCTTCTGCCAAAAATAAAAAGCTGCGAGCAGGGGATGTATGTTTATTTGAAATCACAATCAAACAGCCGTTCGTAAAGAATATCAGAGTTAAGATTTAACTCACGAAGCTGACCTCTAATTTAGTCTCTTTATGTATCAAGGAGCTCGCTCACAGTAACCAGTGTTTAATGAATTTCCTCTTAATGTGTGTGTTTTCTATTAGCCTCACGTTAAATAACCCACCTCAGTAATAATGTTTCGTCCCCCGTCAGGGATCAAACTGACGCTCGTGAAGGGGCGATGCTGACTAGCATTTATCCTGCTGAGCCCCCCCACTTCCCTCCCCATCCTCCTCCTCTTTTTCTGTGGTAATAAAGTGGAGCATCTTAACATGGGTGGGGGTTTTGATTTCAGCTTCTTGATGCGTCCCAGGTATCTTATTTTTCTCCCCGCTCATCATATAAAAAGCATTTTTATTGCCATGCAGGAAGCAGACAAACACCCAGACCACTGTTTTACATTTCCTGAGAGTTTGTGCGTCCTGTTGAGCTTCTCTGCTGCTTTCATCTTTATTTTCTTCAACATCAGGTGCAGAAAACACAGACCTCTGCTAAGGCTGTGCTATTCTTAAATTTATTTTAATAATAAAACTATATTTAGAAATGTTTAAACTTCATCTTCAAGTGAAATGCCATTAAAATTGTTTAGAGATTGTTTCCATAACTGTCAGTTTTGTTGTTATTTCACAATAAATTCAAGAATTATGGCAACTAATTGTTGGGAAACTGTTCCTGGGCTCCAAACTGTAAATAAGTTCAGCATTTAAAACTGACTGGTAGTTTTTCTACCTTATTTTCCAATGTTTTTTGGTGTAAATGATTAATTATTATTCTAAGTGTCTGACAATATTATGGATAGGATTCCTACAGAGACAGAGCTTTTGATTAAAGAGGAAGATCTTCTTTGTTTAACCAGAAACAACAGTACTCAGATCCTTTACTGATACTTAGTATGTATATAGAAGTGATGTTTCTGGGTAAACAAGGGATGCTCTTTAATAAAAAGTCTATCTCTGCAGGAATCCTATCCATAATGTCAGATGATGTGGAAAATCACCCACTGGACTTATTTGCAGCAGCTTTTCATAGTAGCAGATCACTAGGTTTGAAAATGCCACTCACAACTCATTGTCCACTTATCTGCTTTTTCTGCAGCTTTCAACCTCCATCTCTCATCAGATGAAGTTTGATCAGTTATCAAGGAGAACGAGACAATTTAATTTTCTCTCAAACATCTGAGCAAACACATCCTCCGATGAGGTGAAGAAGCTAAAAGTGGACCTTGAGGTAAGATTGCTTTGTCAAAGGACATAAATTAATTCACAGTCATTGAGAAAACAGAGAGAGAGAGCTCTGTGTATAGTGTGTACTGCAGAGCTGAAGGTGCAGGCGACTGTAAGATGAACAAAAATAAATCATAAGTGTTTGTAGAAGTGATCTCACATTCAGTCCGTACAAGGATCTTTTATCAGCGCTGATAAGAGCACATTCATGAGCCTGATGAAGCTCAGACACTTGGTTTGGTTTGATTTTTTTCTGATTCATAATCATCATAAGGAACAATGATAAATGATTCATGAAATACATGAAAACAAAATCAAAATTAAGATGTAAAAAACTCAAAACAAATGTAAACAAATCATTATTACAACACAAGAAAATGAATGAAAATGTACAACCATCAATTAGATATATACAGTATCAAATATTTAAGTATTTACCATTATTTAGTGTCACTGTTTTTAGTCTCATCAGCTAACGTTTGGGTTTGGAACTACACTTCCCAAAATGCTCTGGGGACGATAAACAGGAAGTAGTATATTGCTAGCTTGAGACCCTTGTTTTCGGACTTCATTTGTTGGGCAAATTTTCACCATTAAAATTGCGCCGAATTAGCTACAAGCGGCTCCTGTTTTCGGTTTACCTGTGGATGTACACACAATTATCAATGAATTACTGTGACACTGAAGAAAACTTTAAAACCTGACGATTCTCAGGTGAGTTCTGGAGTTATTCGGAGCGTCTTTTTTCTAAGACTTCCAAGCGGATTTATGGACGTTTGTTCGCGATGGACGTCGAAGATAACGATATTCCCGGGAAGTGTAAGTCACACTGAATCTAAAAATCTGTGTATCACGTCTGTGTGTTCAGATTTATTTGCGTTTTGACTGTGAAGGAGTATGGTTAAGTGCGCTAAACCAACTTCCGGTTCTTGTAGCACACCTGCATGCACCTGTAAACATCCAGCAGCTTTTAAATGGGAAAAATACTGTAAAATAGCCAAATTGATGTAGTAAACAAAGTTAAATTATCCGGGCGTGGGGGCTGCTTGGATTTATGACCCCAGGATTTCAAAAATCCAAGCTACAGTTAATATCTAGTTAATTCTGCTCTAGGTAATGGAAGTTATAAGGACTAAATCTGCTTGTTTGTTTATTTTCACAACAAATAAATCACATGAAAATCTATAAAAAGAAATTAAAAGAGATGAGTGATTACATTTGTATTCTTGTCAGCGCAGGGAAAAACATGCATTTTGTCACCGCCGTCAAATTGCAGACAAATTGTGACATCCAGTGTTTAACAGGAGGTCGGTATTAGCCCCTGAAAAATCAGCCTGACCCTGAACCTGCTCTGTCAAAGTCATTTAAAACAACATCACACAGCTTTTATAGCAGGAATCCAGGAATAGACAGTCACATTTTTTTTTGTCAGTTTCTGTTCCTGAGACAAATGTGAATTGATCTGAAAGTACAGTAAACTGAACTGAGAAACATCATCTGACCTCTTCCTGTAGCTCCCTCAGCTCCCCCCCAGGTGAGCTGAGGAGGAGGAGGAGGAGGAGGGGAAGATATCCTGAGCACTTCGAGGACACACTATAATTCCCTCTGACAACATCTTAAATGGCTGCTGCTGATTTTTCAGTTGGTGTAGAGCGTAGAAGTGTGTGTGTGTGTGGGGGGGGGGGGAGGAAAAGGAAGAAGAAGAAGGTGGTGAGGAGGAGGAGGAGGAGGAGGAAGGGGGGGTTGATGTAACCGGGCTGAAATCACAGTTTTAACATCCCAATCTGTCAGAGTATCTGAAGACAAGACATCTGACAGGCTGCGGCGCTGCAGAAGGTGTCAGAAACACCAAAAAAGAAAACACACACAGCAGCGCAGACACTCGCACATACACATATTTACTCAGCCGTGTGCTGAACTTGCTGATTTTAGAGGTTTTACAGGATTATCTGTCCCATACTGTACAGCAGCACTGACTTCTCTATATTTGGGGATTTGGGTAAACGTCTCCTGCTCTGATCAAATACTCTTTGAAAAACACTCCTCCTCCATGGTTTGTTTTATGTCGGTTTAAAAGAAGCTGCAGTCGTCAGTGACTTCAGTCTGTCTTTTGCCGGAGATCAATGGCACAACCTATGTCCTGCAGAAACCGTTATAATACAGTTTTTGTCATATGCTTTGCTTTTTATTTTTTGGGTTTAGACTTTTTCTTTATGCTGTGATCACACAGCGAGGGGACAGAAATATAAGACAGCAGCCTCGTCCTAAAATGTTCTCTGTTTGTTGAGAGGAATAATTTAGTTTTGTTTGCTCTTGGACTGAATTTAAGGATTATTTTTCATTATCAAACATGAGAAAAATGGTGAAAAACGCCCACTGTGGTCCCTTAAAACCACAAATAATGTTGTTAAATGTCTATTAAGTTCTGTTTATTATCCCTTAAGACAAAGAAAAGCAGAAAATGAGATGAAACCAGGGAACATTTAGCATTTTTGCTTGATATTTTGATTTTCTCAATTGTTTTGTTATGTTTTGAGGCTGTACTTTGTGATATTCCTATATAAAACATATTAACTTGTTTACATATATGGAAAACGATTAAACACCTTGTAATATAACGGAGTCCAGTGCAACAAAAACAAAAAGTACAGCCTCAGAAATAAAGGTAAAATTGCTCGTTTTTAATGATGCCATACTCAAACAATTAAAAAATATATATAAAACAAACACTGTTGCAGTAAAAATGCAATAAAAAACAAAAATAGATAACAGAATAGATAACAGTGTAGTAACAGAAAAAAAGTATTTTTCTACGAGACTCTTCAGCAGATGCACAATGATACTGAAAACACACATTTACAATCAATATTTCAACAGTTACTTTGTGCCTTTTACTTTATTCATTCAAACCAGTTTCTCTGCTTGTAAAAAAACGTCAGTAACCAAATGAAACGCATGGTTAATTATTAACTTCATGCCAATTGTAACGAGTGCATTTCTCATTTTAGAGACGAGAGTTGCTGCAGCAACAACAATAAACCGAACCGTGGAGGAGAGGATGAAGATGAAGAGCAACAAGTCAGACGTTTGTCCTGTGGACGTCGACACGGCTGCAGCTGATGGACGCTGGAGGTAAGACGTGAAGTTTGATTGTTTTCTTTTTATCAGGATAAAGAGGTTAAACAGCTTTATGGTGATCCAGAGAGGCTATTTAAAGGAAAATTACAGCAGATTTACATACAGAGGTGTTGTTCTGGGCTGCAGATTTGTCTGTTTCTCTGGTAACTCAGCGCATCAAGAGGTTTTCTGAAGGTTTCGAACACACCCGTTCTTTTTGTTCACGTTGTTTCGAGTGTCTCCTTCAAACTCTTCCAGTCTCGTTTTGGATGGGACGAGCTTTGGTGCAGGGTCGGCCTCAGAGAGGGAAAACTGGATGGAGGTCAAATGCAAAAAAAAGTGTTACTTTTGCTGCCAAGTCCTTGTATTTTTTGTTGTTGTTGTTGTGGGGGTTGAGGCTGTTGTGTTTGGGGCCCTGCAGAAACCAATTGTCAGACTCTAACACTTCAGAGACAGCTGCTCGTTTCCTGTTTCCCACCGCCAGTCAACATCTGTTTACTTTAGCCGCCACCATGTTTTTCTAACCTTAACCAAGTTGTGTCTAAAAAAGGGATGGCCGTAATTAATCGATGATCGATTGCTATGAATGTTGTCGTTCATGTGGAAGTTAATCGGTATGTTCGTATCAGTGAGGTCGTGTCGTGTTTACTTGTTTTGTCGGCGCTGGCCGCGGCTCACAGCCACCCGCGCTAAATAAAAGAAGAGACCAGCTGACGTCTCTTCGCTTGCTCTTCGTTTTGTGCAGTGTCCAATCAATGTTTTCATTTTGGATGTGACAAAGACGTATATATTCTGTTGTTAAAAGACTAAAGCCTGGTTTATACTTGTGCATACTTTTACTTGTGCAGTAAAAGTAACTGTTGTTCAACATTTATTAGCAACTCCTTCATGATTCCCTCAGTTTCTCTCACTGTCAATTGAAGAAACTCTACAGTGAAAGCTCCTACACTGAAGTATAAACCAAGCTTCACACTGACCTAAAGAGACACCAATCACTCGGGCATCGTGGGTTTATTCCCTCCTTAACATATTTAGCTTTAAAATGCATTTTAAGTCAGAACCGACAAACATAATCAAGTCAGTGGAGCTGATGGATGCAGTGATTTTTATATCTGGGACAGTAAAAATGTGACGTATTGCCCCTTTCAAACAGCAGACGGGTGTGTGTTTGTCTTGGCGTGTTGAACCGCTCCCATCTGCTGCCCCGCCGAGGTTAAAACAAAAACGCTAAGAACATTATATAACATCACTGCAGCGCCACACATCTGCACGCGGATCTGCCTCCTAATGCAGGCAGCGCTGCCAGAATCGCTCTTCAAAACTCTCAGACATTACACAGGGGAGTTTGCATCTTGCTCCAAACCGACCCCGGCGGCGCGTGGGGAATGTAAAGGGAAAACACGTTAGTCTAGTTAGATGTGACAGACTCAAACGGCGGCGGCGGCGGGCGTCTTTGATGATGGGGGAGTCAGGCGGTGTGTGTACGCTGCTTCACGGTGTTAATATAGGTTAATGCGACGCAGAGACATAAAGGTATACAGCTGAGAATAAACATGACAGCAAGAAAGGAGGGAAACGCTGACGCACTTGTCCAAACGTGGCCCGACAAGAGGAGCAGAGCTGACAGGAGCATGCACACACACGCTTATGTACACACTCAGATATGCACACACACATACAGTATACATATATATATAAATATATACGCACACACACACCGAGAGCAGCGCTGAGAGAGAATCTGTGTTGGTAACTGTCTGTTCCTGCGACAACACTTTCATTTCAGCTCTGACCCAAATAGACCCACATGGCGGGCACTGTGTATTTGTGTGTCTGTGTGTGTGCATGTGTGTGTGTGACAAGGTTTTAGTCTATTTGTGAGGTCTCGCAGCTTGAGGAAATGTTTTATTTTTAAAGGTCTGAGGTTAGAAACGAGATTTGTGTAAGATCAAGGTGAGGTGTTGAGGAGTGAGATGCACTTGCAGATGCAAATAGAGGGTCAAAATGTGTGTGTGGGGTGTGTGCATGTATGTCGCTTAAAGGTGCACTACACCCCAATTTCACAGCCGTGCACCCTTTGTCGACGTTGATCAGGATTGTTTCAAAAGTTTCGACCCCATCGGATTCTGGTTCACTGATTTGCGGATTTGATTTGAATGGGAGCTGTATTCAGGTGAGAGAGGACACACACACACACACACACACACACACACACACTGTAAACACACACACACACACACTGTATGCACATGTATATAGACACACAAACACACACACACAGCAGATGGTAAGTGCGATTCTGTGCTGAGTCCGGTTCCTGAAAAATAGCACAGAGGTTTGAATACAGTCTTTGTGCACCCAAGACCTCAATAGCCTCAATACAATTGTGTAACGGACCTCCTTTCACAGAGATGGAGAGGCAGAATGAGAGAAAGAGGGAGGAAGAGAGAGAGAGAGAGAGAGAGAGAGATGTGGCACAGAGCAGAAAACTGAAAAATAAGAGAAGGAGAATGGAGACGGAGAGGAAAAAGTGGAAACTGAAATGAGTAAAAAAAGGAAGAAAGAGACAGGACGGGATGGAAAATTGGAGGATTGAGAGGTTGACAAAGAGGAGAGGAGAAAGTGGAAGAGAGGATTTTAGAGGAAACGAGTGTCTGTCAGGGGCAAAGAGAGAAAGAAGAACAGGAAGGAGAAATAAAAAGAGACAGAGGAAGAATGAAGATTGAAACGAAGAAGCAGGGAAACAGAGAAAAAGGTTGAGTCACGTGGCCAAAAGTATGTGGACAGAGAGTTTTCCTCCGTTAATCTGCTTTAAACAGCAGGAGCCATTTCTTTATGGGTCTGGCTTTGTGCATGGGGATCGCTGTCATGTTGAAACAGGAAATGGACGAATCCACAAACTGGTTCCCAACTCACGACTTTCTGAAAATAAAGTCAACTTGTGACCCGTCATCACTGGTTATATGGCGTTCGTGTGGACGGATTGTAGAGTCGGGAACAGATTAAAGAGTAACGATGATGATGACTTTCCTTCTTGGACTGTCACCTTATGCATCTCAGGTGATCAGATATCTGTCTGATATGGTAAAACCAGCAGGAAGCATTGAGATGGATTGAAATCTGATTCTGTTCAGATGTTGAAAAGATGTAAATGCATCTGTCTCTCAATGACACATGTAATCGTTATTCCTCCAAAATGAAACTGCATCAGTAAGAAGTCTTATGTCACATATAAAAAGACAGGAAAAAGCCTTTACATGAGGTGTGGATCTGTTGTTTTATCTGAAACCAAATCAGTTAAACCACTGAAAGGTCTTTGTGGGTGAAGACTGGCACCCGGGACATTGGATCCTTTGGGTCCTGTGGGATGCAGGGTGGGGCCTCCATAGTTCTGTCCTGTTCTGGATCATCCCACAGACACCGGATCATGTCAAGATCTGGGGAGTTTGGAGGCCAGGTCTCTTCTGAGCGGTCTTTGTGGCGTAGTTGGTTTGTTTGTCTTCCAGCTGGAGGAGGCCCCTGCGGTTGGTCCTGGTCCTGTTGGGTTGCAGGGTTGGTTCTGGTTCGCTCCACAGATGCTGGATCACATTGGGATCTGGGAACTTTGGAGGTCAGGTCAGCACCTTGCACTCTTTGCCGTGGTCCTCGAGACATTTCTGAGCAGGCTTGGTCTGCATAGTGGGGTTCAGCTGAGGGAGGCCCCTACCATTGGGGAGTTACGTGGGAGTTGGTTGGCACAACAACAAAGCCAAGTAACATCCAGATGAATGAGGGACCCAGTGTTTCAGTAGAATCCATGATCATACACTACTGTCAGTTAATGCTGTGACTGATCAGTGTGTATGAAGATTATCTGGAAATGAGGACCCTTAAATTAGCCCAGATGATGCACCTGTTATTTGCCAAGAAAAAAGAAAAAAAAAAGTATTTTCGTTATAACGTCAAAGGCCATGGACATCCTATTGTTCTTTATCCTAAACTTGGAAGATACTCAGTCTACAATCTAAATGTGCTAAACACAGATTTCCTTCATTATAAATTCAAGAGGCCTTGTCCGGAAATCGCCCCAAGACAAAGATGTCGCAATGTCCATACACTTCTGGCCATACCTTCGTGTAATGTGGAGAAATAGAATTGAGAATCACAATGTACAGGTTATAAAGTCATCTCTACAGGAGAGTCAGATTTCCTCTCGAAGCTTCCGGTAGAAGACAAAGTGTCACAGCGTGACATGTTTGCCGTAAAATTAACAGGTTTTTTGTCTCGCCTGAAGGTGTTCTAAGTGTGACTTTTAACATGTTTAAACTATTGTCATCGTCTGTCTCAAAATATTAATATGGCAGGTTTTTCCTGACTATAAGTAGCACCTATACTAAAGTAGGCAAAGCAGTGAATTGTTCGAGCCTGCACTGTGATTAATATAGCTGAATTCTCAGCCACCTCAGGGTCTTCCGGCAGTTATTTCATAGAATATAATATACATACTGTTATATCATCATTTCTAGACTTTGAATGCTAAATTCTTAACACCACCCGGTTAGCATGTAAAGGTCGTCTGCTCCATGTAAGGAAGTGTCTGACTAGTTAACTGTAATGATGTTTTTGTTTCAACCGCCTCTAAGTCAGAAATACATCAGGAATGCCTTGAGGAATTCTCTCAACTGGTGCAAATACCAGTTGGACCTAAGTTGGAGAGGCAACCCAACGAGTCAGAATCAACTGGTTTCACGCTATTGTTGGTATCAATTGAGCCTTACTCACCCCCAAAAGTCTCCTGATTTAAAACATCAGTTTAAAATATGTACAAGCTTCAGTCCACAAAACACTGAGGTAGAGGTTGTCGCACCAGTGTTGTGGTCCCACATCAGTCTGCTCTTTTAGGACTCTGTGACCGGTCAAGGACCGATACGACTGCGCTTTGACTCAGTTGGTCGCGAACATATCGTGACTGTATCAAACCTAGCATTGAACCGAATCGCGGAGAGTTGATCGTGACTGCTATAATAACTGTATGGCAAAGTCAGTTGTTTAATTCCCCACCTGTAGTCATTTAAAACTCAATGCTGCTCTGATTCACCCTGACTAGCTCTCTCCAGCAACAGCAGCTGAGGCTCACGGGTGTTGCAGAGCTCAATTTTATTGATTTGATTTAGAAACATTGAGGATATTGTTTAAAGAAAAGACTGAAAAATGGGATTGATGCAGTAAACATGCTCATACATTAGTCATTACTCCTGTCAACACATGACCCTTTGTGTTGCAGCTTCCACCCAGTTGGGGAATAAACGTACCACAGTTGCTGAATCATTCAGAAACTGACACAGAAAAACTGACTTGAATTGCTGAATGCAGTGAGATTTCTACAAAGCAAGAATTAGCTCAGGGGCTGCTAATAGCAGCACATGTAGCTTAATTTAAGCCACAGCTGACTTCTATCCCCCTACATTTTTAAGCACTTTTAATCACTGTAACATGGGTGGATCAGTTTATGGCATTAAAGAGGAAGATTGTTCACCAGGAGCAAAGAGAGTTTGAGGATTTCAGTCTTGTACCAGCCAAGAGGAACTGGGGATGGAAAAAGTAACTTCCAGCCTGTTTGTACTTTTTAAGGAGGCAGCAACCAATCAGGGATCAAGTGAGTAGTCACCCACTTTACTCTTCAATTATTTCACTGATGTGTTGATTTTTAAAGCACAAACACGTAGTAGCCAGGAAATTGTGTTATAGAAAATAGTAACCTTTATTTGTCAGTTTCTTGTCAAGTGGGGGAACGTCGGGGAAATCTATACAGAAAAAAAAACAGCTAAAAAGAACTGAACTGAAATGAGTTGGAGAATGAGGTAGACTGAGAGAGAAAGATAAAGGTTGCAAGAAGGGAAGAGAAGTGAGGGTGTGTGGAAAAGAGCCAGGATGAGAAAAGAGACTGAGAACGAGAGTAGACAAAGGATGGAGTGGGGAGAACAAAATAGAGCAGAGGGAGAGACGACAGCGAGACGAGAAACAAAAAAGAATACTAATAGATGCAGATGCACTGAACAGTTTGGAGTTTCTGGTGTCTGAGGTCCTGATATATCATGTGTTAACTTCATATTGAGCGATATGTGTGTATGCAGATGCAGACACGTGGTGATAGGTTATCATCATCATCCTCATCATCCTGCTCAATGTGTCCTCGGCTGCAGAAATTAGACAGGAGACAGTGATCCAGTGGAGGATGAACAGAGATGACAGCTCCACTTTATGAATTTAGATGACAGGAAGAAGCAAGATGAGACTGAAATAGTTTACACCGCCGTCATCACCGCCGCTGCTCAGTTGCATCTACAAGACTTACAAAGCTTTTGCAAACCTCTAAATGCACAGACTTTCTTCATTGTTAAAGATGCTGTATAAGTTTCTTGCTATCGCTACATAGCCACGCTGTATTAGTGCAGCTGTTCCCCAAAATCAACTGGAAGAAAAGGCGAAATTCACTGGGTTGAAATAGTGATTTTGGGACAAAGTCTACAGTTCTTGCTTGTTGCAGGTTAATTTGAAGTTATGTGCCGTATGCATTTTCCTAGTGTTACATAGCCAGTTAGCATTAATTGGCAATTTTGATACTGAAAGTTGCAACTTCAACATCAAGCCATTCCTTTAATCACCAAGAGCTGTCCTCAACAGGCAGAATTGTTTTGCATTGTAGTTTTGATTCTCTACTGAAGTTAGCAAGCCAACCAGCTAGCCTCGCTTGTCCTGCCCTCGTAACACCTCTTAGCTATAGTGAATCACCGTCGCCTGTGAGTCTGCTTCATGAGAGGATGAAGAAGTAGCGCCAACCAGAGGACATACTCATGGTGCTACTATCTTCATTGACCGCTTTTGTCGATGTCCCAGCCTCAGGGTTCATACCTCTCCAACCTACAGCCTGTGAATGTTGGCAGGTTATTGTTAAAAGTAGATTGTGTTTGTTGATCTGCAGCTAAATAAAGATTTAAGTCAAATTTATACATACATGCACCTACTTTTCTTGCCTGTATGGGTTAGATTGATTATTGATAGTTTGTTCTCAACAAAACACCACAAATATGACCTATTCCAGGTATTTTTTCTAGTTGAGAAACGTTTTTAACAACTTCACAAGTTGTAAATGGGAAGTTTATCACCGAGCTAGGCTGTTGTAAATCGACCATGTTGTCATGGTCACTGAAACGAAGCAGCCGGTCGGTGATAAAGTTGTGCCAATCAGGTCTGATTCACGTTCCCAGTCGGTCACCAGATAAAAGTGTTTCTATTTAAAGCCGCGGAAGCAGCATACATGGAGGTTACTTGAGTGCACACCCAGCCGGGCCGCCACTTACCGTTCAGAGACAGGTTTTTTTTTCCCAAGCAGAGAATCATAGTGTGTTTGAAGCCATGTGCCTCCGCCTGGATTCATGCATACGTAAGGTTCTGGGCAGGTGAGAGTGTGTAAGGTTTAGGTTTTTACTGATGCACTGGACTGAGCGCTTTGTGTAGGAGCGGATGGTTTTATTACCTATACTCCACAGGAGTGATTTATATATGAAAGTCTCTCATGACCAGGTGACCTACCAGCTGAGGAAAGTTTATTTATTCATTGGTTTGTTTTATTTATTTTTTTTCATCTTTTGTAGGAGGGTCACAGCTCCTCGGTGAGAGTAACACGTCAGAGGTTACGCTAAACGTGAGAGCTTGGAGCATATGACGTGTGTACATTCAGCTGACTGCCCAGGCCTGGGAAGACCCACAGCCGGGTTTCACCCACATCACACACACACACACACACACACACACACGACACGAAGCTACCATGCTAGAGGATAATATCTGTCGTTTTGTGGGCTGACTGTCTCCTGGTCATGTTCCACAGTTCAGATGTTCTATTCGAGTGAGCTACAAAACCCGTATGAAGTTGCAAGTTGTTGTTTTTGCTTATGCAATATTTCATGCAACACAAGAGAATATTTTCAGTTTTAAAGCACCATGGCAAATATCCTTGTCTTGCACCAAAAACAGTATGCGTTTTTGTTCGCGCTGACAGCGCTCTAGCAGCTGGGAAAAGAAATAATCAGTAAAGTTCTCTCCTACTAACCAAGGGGTCTTCAGCCTCCAGGGGAATCCGAGTCAGCTAGATGGGATATAACTTCAGCGAGTCCTGGATCTCTCTGGTTCATCCTCATTGACGTGTTGGAAAGTCGCAGTGGAGGCCCGCTGAGTGGCAGATCAAGTGCATAAGTAACTCACCTATTGCAATGCAACAAGTGATGGTAATATTCCATTGAAAATGAGAATTAAAGAGGCACAGGCAACAAAGTCTATGTAGGAGGAAACTGTGGTTCTTAGAAATGATTTTTTTCTATAAAACCAAACTGGGTTTTGTAGACACAACCAACCAGGCACTCTGATGAGCCTGGTCTCTGGTTCAGATGTCTATATTTAAACCGTTAATTAAAAGTACTTTTACAGTGAGAAACATTATATTTATAGCACTAGAATTTAGAAAGCTTTAAAGTGGTCGAACGAACCTCGGTGCAATATCTCTATATTTCCTTTTCAATGTTGTGTTTGTAAAATAATAACTTGTAAAACAGTACACTATGCACTTGCTGAAAGTGAATGATTATCATAAAGATTTTAAAGAAATGGGGCTGTCACTTTTTATTATCATTGTTATTTCAACATCTAGGTGCTTGTTTTACCTACAGAATACACTGCAGATGCCTGAAGAAGCGCTTTTTTGGGCCCAAAACATGTATTTCTGGTAATCATGTCTATTTATAAAACCCCACCCAGTCAGAAGTGTGGGAGGCTTAAAGCACCCAGTTTAAAATACAAATGTTATAGACAAGCCTTTTAATGGTATGTCGTTCAAGCACAACCATTTAGTAAAGATAACCACAGACAGAAGCACAATGATACAACTTAATTATCTCTTGTCACTCATGACAACGTAGATAAATTAGAAAGTGAAGTAACAAACCCAATCTAAATTAGACCTGGATGAATGAAATGAGTTGGGGACAAATAGGAAGAAGTGGTGAATGTTTTTTCGCCCAAGGGTGACCACGGTTTTGCATAGATATTGATTATGATTCTGCAGCCACCGACTGTAAATATGCAGCTGAAACATAGCTAGTTTTGGAGCTGCTGCAAGACATGATCGGGAACCCCTAGCCCAAAATCAGCCCATAGAAATAACTTTGAATTAGCAAAACCACTACGCTCATTATAAGATATCTAGAATGGTTGAACTAGTTAGTAAATGAATCAACTAGTTGATTGATGGATACATCTTTCAAACGCCATAAATTCTTGTGTGATTCTGCTTCTCCAACAGAGGTTTCCGCCTCCTAGTTGATAGTAAAACTGAAAAAATCTGCCTTGGTTGAATAAAAAATAAACACACTCTACCCTGGCCTGGGAGATTATAATGAGCATCTTCCACTACTATTTGACGCACATCTGTCCAGGCAGCTTATTACGTACCATCATTTGTTAAGCCTGACGTTATGACTTTGCTGAGACCTCTGAAGAAAACAGTGTTTTACGCCACGGTGCTACAGCCAGCTAACTCGGCTTAACGCCAGTGACCCCGGCACCCGCTATGTAAAACGGCAATTCTGATGTAAGATACGGGCCTTATAGGGTGTTTCTTGCTTTTATACATAGTCTGTCCGGCATCTTCTATGTTTCAGCCAAATCTTTTCTGTGCTCCCAGCTAAGGCGCACAGTTTGATCTTAGCTTAGAAGGCTATCTTTTTTCCCAGCTGAGGTGAAACAGAAATGTAGCTATTTTCACAATTTTTGGGCAGCATAGAAGGGACTGACAACTGAAACACAAAGATACAAGCATACATCAAGAAACACCCTGTAAAACACATTATCATTAACAACATTAACTTTATATCAGGGGTACCTGCTTTTCTAGTGGATGCTAATGTTAGTTGGCAGCTAACTTGGTGTCAAACTTTCTTTCTTTCTTCATTCGTCTCTTCTCGTTTTTTGTTCTCCCTCAAAAGGAAAGTAAGAATGACACTGAAGTTTTAGGACTCTGATCACCAACAACATGACAGAGCATGAGAAATCTAAAGTTAGACCCAAAATAATATTTTCAAGGCCGTGATGTCACGACTCTACCGAGTACATTTTATTATTAGCTGACCCTCCAGCTCAATAGCATTTTGTTACTGCTCACCTTATACGAAGTCTGTGTAATTTGCATTGGCCTGCATCCATAAGAAGGAAGTGACCTGGCAGTCGCCTAGGGTTGAAGGACAAACGCATTGTTTGATAGTGAAAATGGTCGTTAGTCATTTTGTGCCGCTCTTCTTCTTATCTAATAACTTTGACAGCGACGGAATGGACCTCCTTCACACAGGTCCCTGGGCTTGAGCCTGTGTTTGAGATCAGCAGATATTTTGTTGGGAAGTCAATCAAGATCTGGCGAAGGGTCGATCCATTGTGTCTCTCATCTGTCCAAGCATGAAGGAACTGCATTGGCGTAGCATCTTCAACTCTTCAACTCGCCTGAGCCTCGCACACAACTCTCGCTTTGCAGTTACATGTAGTTGGTGTTTTTTCCTAGATGTTTCCCCACCACAGAGATGTTGTGGTGTCTGTAACGTATCGCCACTGCACACCGCCTAGGATTGCAGATTCCAAACACTTTGAACGCAAGCAGGATTCGACCAGGAAGACTGCTGTGTTGAAACGAGCCTGTCAGGGGCCCTGAGGACACTGTCAGAGCCAACCAATCTGTCAGAGCTGGAGGCATCCGAGACAGGCGTGCCATTGTCTATTTAGAGGAGGGGGGTGGTGGGAGGAGTTGAGGCGGGCCTTGGGCTGCAGGCCGATTGACACAGCAAATGCCTTTATGTTAAAGGGATTATCATGAACAGAGGAGGGGAAGCACCGCTCTGACATTTCATCTACTGGGAGAAGCAGCTGCAGGGACCAGGCTCTACTGTATGGGACACACGAATCGGAAGAGGGGAGAGTTTAAAAGAGATTTAAAACATGTATCCACAGAGGTCACGTACAAAAATCTATATGTAAACTTTAAAAACGAAAAATCCAGGGGAGGAGAAAACACAAAGTTGCAGATGTGTCCGTGAGCTGACAGTGTGAATTATTTATTCATGTTGAGGATTATCACAAATGGGTGGAGGAGAAAGAGAGCTGGAGCATTCCTGACAATAATAGAAGGTGTGGAGGTCGATTGTGAGGGACGAGGGAGAAATCCGCCGCTTGTGCTTCCTTTTTTTATTTTCCAATTCCGAAGATATAATGAGAGGTGGATGGGATCAGTTAGCAGGTTGCCAGCCTGCTCCGTTAGCGTGAATAAATAATGACACTCATTTATCTGAGAGATATCTGCCTTGAAAAAAAAAAGATCACAGCATAAAATTAAGAATAAATAGCTTTTTGAAGGACAGCAGCCAACTGGCGGGCCCTGAAGGACAAGGGAGTGATGTTGTCTCAAAATGCAGCCAAGTGGGTTTGGAAAAGCTCAGCAAATTAAGCGAAATTGATAGCACAAAACATATAGCAGAACCCTCTTCATGCATCATCAGTCCTGAACCCAGACATGCAATACTGATGTATCATATACAGGCGGCAGTGGAGGGAGATTTCATTACACCTGTGAAGTCAACAGGTCAGCTGTCAACAACAGTACAGGCAGGTATGCAACACAGTCCCCATATATCGAATCGCACGTGGTCCTGCAGAGTTTGTCTGTGGTGCTCATGAGGAGTTTATATGACTTCTACTAAACTTCATTGTATCTCTTCACTCTCACTAATGACCTTTTCTACACTTGCATAAAGAACAGGTTCACAGTTTTCAAGTCAGTAAAACAGAGATAAGGTGCCTCATATGAACACTGAAACAGGTTTTCTTGCTGTGATAATTCCCTCCTTTGTACTGTCCGCAAAAGATTGATTCTTAGTGCAATTTCAGCGTAAATGATGGGGGAGTGATATCTTCCAAAAAATGAAAGGCTATTTATGTTTTCTTCACGAAATGTGGTTTCTGTTGAATGGCCACTGCCAAGACCTTCAGCCATTGCTACCTATAATACAAGAAGTTAGAATACAACCCTGAGCAGAGCCACATTGAGTCGATATCAGAGAGTTAGCTAGCTGGTTTATTATGCGCTAACTTCAGTAGAAGAAAAGAAGTGATAGAACCATGCCAAAATTTTGTTGTTGTTGAGACAACTCTTTGTTAAGTAAAGGAATGGGAAGTTTCTAATGCAAACTTACAACATTCTCCTAGACTGGTAAGTAAACAGCTGCTAATGCTAACGTTGGCTATAGTGATAAAAATGTACATTTGTAGCATCTTTTAAAGTCTTTAATAGAATTTCCTTTGTTTCACAGACAGTGTGGAGGGAAGAGAAGAGGTCTGATGTTGAATTCACAACATTTAGCACCAGAACATCTAAGTGATGCTGAATGTTGGCTATGTAGCAACAGCAAAACTGCATATAGGACTTGTAATCTCACACCAAACAAGGACTGTACAGTTTCCCCAATAACTTTGGTGTTGAAAATACATTAAAGGATAATTCCAGGCTCTAACCCAGCCGGCGGGGTGCTGCGGGCTGGTCGTGGGTTAACTGACATACTTGTGTTTATTGCTGTGGCTCATATAGATGGGTTGCTAAAACCAGTCATGGCCTTTTTCCTAAATATAATTTGTTGTTGTTGAACCGCCGAATTACTATCATCATCAACAGGTCTCACTTGCGCCTCCCTCAGTCGCTCAGGAGAGCAGTGACTGCCTTGAGATACGCTGTTTTCAGGTCGGTCCTGTCGCCCGCCCGTTTGATCTAGCCCGCTCTACTCCAGTTCGGATGAATGCGTCGACTATCAGCGTGAAACGTACTCATTCAAGCATAGTACAGCAGTGTAACCACTGCATTCAGCTTTTGAGTTTCCGGAAGACGTAACAGCAGCATAGTCGTGGCCTCACATGTAAACAAACCGGGAGTGTGTGGATGAATATGCAGGGGATTAGTCTGTGTTACTTTCAGTCAGACCTAGAGACACGCGCTGGAAAAATGATTCATGTAAAAATCCAGGTTTTCTAAGAAAGCTGGTAGGAGGCTCAAGGCTGTCGTCCTGGATGCACGCCTGCTTGGAGGCCTTTGTTTCCTGAATTCAACAGGAGGTCTCTTAGGTGTTTTCTGCATATCCTTTTTAAACAAACCAAACTCAATCAGCTTAAAGTGGATCAACAGAAAGGAATCAGTTCTTTTTGCATTCACATTGTGAGTTCATTTGAAAGAGGGCCTGCCCTTCTCTGTCCACCTCAAAGTAGTTCTAGAGCCTCAGATTTTATATTGCTTTAGACGGTGCGCTTCTACTTTATCTTGTTCCAGGTGAAAGCTACCCATAATCCAAGTAATAGAGTGTTCACTTAGCGTGAAATACCCTTAATGTCCAGTGAACAGGAGGAATGATCACAGCAACAAATCCAGCTCTTTCCCTGTGGTTAAAGACAGTCTGAAAAATATCTCGAAGGTTCAAGATTGTTTTCTGGTAGTTTGGGGCAGTGACAGCAACATCAGTCATGATCCATAATCCTATGATTCCTCACAGAAATAAAACTCAAACTGGGCTCAATCTACAAAAAAAAAGATGTCGTTAACGCCAGTAACCACCTTTATCTGCCTTCTACCGATCGGTTGTTTAGGATGAAATCAACACCAAGGAATCAGTCATACATGGCAACTTGATTATCCCTTTCCATCAAATCAATTGTGTTCTGGAACTGTCTCATCCAGGATCTTTGGAACCTGCTCCCATCTCATGAGCCAGCGAGTTAGTCTCCACCAGTTTTGGTTGAGTTCATCTGAAAATTATGATGCGCTGTAACAGATTGATTACTCTGCAGATAGGCAGACCTGCACAAGCTGCCTTTCACCATCCTTTCTTTTCCAACCCAGAATATGAATTCTACCTGGGAAACTGATTTTCAGGTCCTGAACCAATGCTCAGAATGGCTCAAATTTAGAGAAGGAATCTGGACAATATGAATGAATCGCCCCAGAGAATGACGCTTTTCTAGCCGCATTGTCAGTACAAAACGTTTTAGCCCAGTTAATAATAAGATCTTCAGTCCGAGACACAACGCTAGCTATGAGCACCAACACATCAATTTAATCCACACTGGCCTATTAGACTAAGAAAACATCAGAAATATCAAACAAATTTGTCTGTTCAGTGACAAATGGGTTTTGCAGTTTTTGTAGCATAATGGCTGATATTTATTCTTTCTTCCCCCTGTTTATATTGACGCATATAGCATTATGCTCACGTGATAATTTTGTTTTTAACCTTATAGAAAAGTAGATTTGTGTAATTTGAGTATGGATTTCAGTACAGTTTTGGTGCTGTTATGAACAACTGTGTGTGTTTATTACAGATAGATTAGTTTTTGTTGGTCGAGCAGTGAGTCCTGGCTTTAAAATTGTGCTGATTTTACTGCAATTAACTAGATTTTACACTCAGTTTTTGTGGTGGGTACACTGATAAAATAATATTTTTTCGCCATTTTATACCAATAATGGTAGATTATTGTGAATATTAGAAGATAACAGCAGTATCACAGAGTGAAACCCAAAATGCCCATATATGAATCAACACTTTCTAAAACAGAAGCTTCAACACAAAATGACCTTTTATGACCTTTTAAAGAGGGAGGACTATTGCACTTCATCTTCTTTTAGGTTTCTATTTAAACATTTTCCTACTGAGTTCTCTGGCTGAACTCTGCTGTGTTTGTGGCCAAAGGCAACTTATAGAGACTCCTTGTGTTTAAATTTACTTTTATTTCTTTACAGCCTATTAACATTCCTAAATAACATGCATGTATTTTCTATGTTTTTGCGCCGTGATACACCTGTAAGGACCTAGAGCTGCACAGCTCGTGAGCACCTCTTCTGCTTCCTGGCCTATAATATTCCTGCACATCGACCTGACAGTTGCAGATTTTAAGTCCACCTCTTTTCTTCATAATGAATGATCGAACGCCTGAATGACTGAACAGCTGCTTATAAAAAGCTATGCGTTGGTGCTGCAGTCAGGTTTGAGTGCAGCCAGTCATCCAGTCAGCCAGGCGTTTGGATATGTAGGCCGACGCAGCGAGCAGGCAGGGACCGCGGGCGCAAGCTGCAGATGCATGGGGAGGGAGGTGGAGGTGAGGGAGGTGTGAGGAGGATAGGAAGAGCGAGAGAGAGAAGAGAGAGAGAGGGAGGAAGAAAAAGAAAGGGGAGGGATGGGGTGAAGAGAGGAGAGCTGTCCTCAGAATGACCCACACCAGCACCAGACAGCCTCAGCCTCCTCCTCCTCCCCCCCCCACTTCTCCCCCTCTCTCTCATATCTCCCTATGCTCGTCGCCCTTTGCTGCGTAATCGGCTGAAAAAAAGAGAAAGAAAAAAAAACGAGAAAAGCACAGCCGGGACGTCTGCACTCTTAAAAATCCTCTCGTGAAAAGGTTCAATGAGGAACCCACAGAGTTCAGTCCCCTAAAATCAGAGAAGGGTTATTATTAATATTAGATTAGTCCAGAAAAATAGAAGTTTTCTTTATTATTATTATTATTTGACTTCAGCAGCCATTATTTTCATATTGGTAAAATGAAATATTGTTCCCCCGTCACGTTTAAACGGAGGGTTACAGATGTTAATAGCTGTTAACCAAACCAGATTCTGTATATGCAGATATTAAATATGAAGTCCTTAAGACATGATACACATATTTTTACATGCAGAAAAGATATCATTTTCTCTGATGTCCTTTGAGAATAAATGCTCATGAATCAGCTTAGAAATCTCAGGAAATAAGACGCTCTTTATAACTGCAGAACTTGCTTGAGAATTATCATATTTGAAAGTTTTCTTCTGTTCCAAAGTAATCCAGTGATAGCTGTATGTATATTTATGGACACACTGCAAACAGGAGCTGCCAAAAGCTAATTCGGCTAACTTTTAATGTCTGTGTGCCAAAATGTGCAGCGCAGATTTCTCGATTTTTGTCTGAGGAGGAGCCTTGAGTGGTAGACATTGCATGGTGAATAAATGGTGATGTGTTCACTTACTCTTAAATGTACTGAAGTGCATTTCAATGATAAGACTGTTAAGCTAAGAAAAGTGAAAGGCTTACACAGCTGGTAACAAATCTCAGGAATAAACTGAATCAAATGAATCAAATTAGCAAAACGATTCCTTATTTGCATCTCCTTTAAAACCGTTAGCTCTCGGCCTCTTATCAGAGTCATAACTCAGTCAAATCTGAACACACAGACGTGATACACATATTTTTAGATGCAGCAGAACCCACACTTCTTAAGAATATCTGATGTCCTTTGACAAGAGAATAAATGTTCAAGATTCTGCTTAGATATCACAGAAAAAAGATGCTCCTTATAACTGCAGAACTTGCTTGAGAATGATCATGTTTTAAAGTTTTCTTCAGAATAAAAGTAGTCTAGTGATAGCTGTATGTATATTTATGGGTGCACTGCAAACAGGAGCTGCTAAAAGCTAATTTGGCTAACTTTTAATGTGTGTTTGCCAAAATGTGCACCGCAGATTTCCTGATTTTTGTCTGAGCAGCAACCGAGAGGATCAGGGTTTTAAACCCTGGATCTAATGCTTATAATAAACAAGTCCAAAGGTCCTGTAATGATCTCTGTAAGAAATAGAGTTCTTTATTGAACCATTTTAGGGCAGAGAGGATCAATAAATAATCAATAAATAACAAAGGACCTTAAAAGGTTGAATAGAGAGCCTGTTGTTTCAAGGGTGTGCTATCAAGATGGAGAGTGTGTGAAGGTTTAAAGACGAGATTTAGTTCTCAGTGGCCGACCATATAGACTCAAACACACACACACACTTGTACACATGTGTGCGTGAGTGTTGTCTGTGTGTGTTGGTAGAAGTAGGTCAGTAGTGAAAGGGTTCTCGGTTATCCTCACATGGCCTCTGTTCGGCCCGTCACACCACTCGTGTCAACTCTAATTTTCTCTTCCTCATCCCTCCCCCTCTTTTCCTCCCCCCCACTCCTCCTCCCTCTTTTCTCCTCCCCCTCCTCCTCCTCCTCCTCCTTCATCCCTTTCTCTCTGCTCTGATTAGGGAAAGGGAGCAGGTCCCACCCCTGGTTCAGACGGGTCTTGTGCAGGTTAACTCTTCGGTCGCTGCCTCTTCTTTTCCCCTCCCTCCTCCCCCTCCTCCTCCTCCTCCTCCTCCTTCTTCTTCTTCTCCTCCTTTTTTCGCCTAAAAACAGTCAACTTTTATCTCCTGCGAGGCTGGCGGTTTGCTTGTGTTTTCACAGAGGCCCCTGCCAGACCATTTGCGGCATGTAACTGGTGTTTTCGAGGGAGACCCGACGCCACAAAATGGGGCAGAGCTCGGTGTTGTGAAGAAGGACATGAATCAACCCTTTTCCTCTAATGTTTCATTCAAAAACAGGAGGTGAAAAAAAGCAGAGAAATTAGCGAAGGAGGGGAAAAAAACTCAGAGTGCCACTCGGTTTCCAGCCAGTGAACTTCCAGGAAGGCTGGCTAATGCCCAGATCTGTGAACAAATGGTGTATTACCTAACCCCGGCCAGCTTTACATGATTTACAGTAGAGTCAGAGGAGGCGGGTGTTTGAGCTCACACTGCCATCTGCTGGAGATAGAGGCAAGAAGAAGAAGAAGACAGACCCCCTCTTCCCACCACACAGACGTGTCAAAACGCCCCAACATGGCTCCCGAAAATGTCTCTGACAACCTCACGGGCAAAATCACCCCAAACCAGGCCTCAGTTTACCGCAAAAAAGTGCCAAAGTCACTAAAAGGCGAAGCTCGGTGTCTTTAAAGTGACAGGTGAGAAGGTGGAGTGAGGTATGCAGAGGCAGCGGTTCAGGACTGGTGGAGAACAGTATGTTCCCTGGACTGGTTAGACTGGTTTCTATGGTGCTGCTGGTTTCTATGGCGTTTCACCAGGCACACTTGGCGACGGCGCTGAATATCTCGAATGATTCAGGCGGGTCATCAAGGACCGGGGGGGAAATAAAATAAATAGTGTCTCAGTGTGGGAATCAAGGCTGAAAAGAAACAAAGCTGCTGGTGCTGATGTTGTTGTTGTTTACGGAGGGGGAATAAACAATAAACAGCACGAGTCAGAGAGAAAAGACAAGACAGGGATTTAGAGAAAAGGTGAAGATTTCTGTTTTGTGTCCAAACAAAAGCTTTAAACCGAGACGTTTATCAGACGTGACGCAGCTGATTTAAGTTTCCAATATCAATATTTACAAACAACTCGCAGAGCAGAGGTTAAAAAGTCGCTTCTGCAACAGTTTACAGAGCAAAAGACTCTTCATTTTTAATCATAGGAGAAATAACAACATAAAAGACCTGGAGACGAGAGGAAAAAGGGAATCTAAAGATATTTTTAATTTTGAATAAAAGTATTAATTGTGCAGACTGTGGTGGAGTAAAAACTGCAATAATTTGTTAAAAAATCTCAAATCTAAGTGGCACAAATCTGCACCAGAGTGAAAGTGTTTAGTCTCAGTCGTCCTCTGAATCACTTTTTTTTCAGCTTTATGTGATTCTGAAGAACTTGTTCAACATCTTTAAACACTAAAATCCACCAGAGAAACAGAGCAGAGAGTAAAATGTCCACACTGAAGTCTGTGGATTATTCTTTAATGGGGAAAGAAGCAGAAAGTAAAATCAGAGGTTGTTTTTTCTTGTTATTTGGATGAACAGAGCCTTTAAATTTAAATCCTAACTTATGTAGTTTCATGTTTTATAATTACTTTTCCTCCCGTTTCATTGTTTTTGTTGTTTTTGTGGTTTTTGTTGTGAGGATCTTCAGGTGCATGTTTGTGCCGTTTGGAGCTCGTTTCTGTTTCAGTGCAGCTTCTGGTTTTTCAGCTGAAAATGTGTCAATTAAAAGCAGAAGAGAGCAGACAGGACCTGATTTGATTGATCAGTGATCGGCTGATCAGTGATACTGCCTCTCCTGCTCCTGACAGCCTGACACTGCAGATCTACTCTGTGTTAAAACTGTTGTGTTTCTCTTTCAGACGAGGACGGAGAGGCTGAAACCTGCGTCCAGAACCGGAGTGTTTCAGGTGAACTGGACCTGAGCTCGTCTCTGTCAGGTAATTTAATTTACACAAAAGCATGTCGGCTCTATGAGCAAATGTCAAAACCAGTGCTGAGTTATTGATTAAATGTTTTGATAGTAGTGCAGCGAGTAGAGTGTAGAGTATAAAGTTCAGTATTTCTCTCTATAGTGTGGTGAAGTTTAGATGAGTTAACGAATCAATTAGTTGACACAAAATAAATCAATTCAATAATTCAATAAATCAACAAATTCTCTGGTTCCACTGATTAAATATGAGGATTTGCTGGTTTTATTTGTTCAATATCATTGTAAACTGAATATTTTTGGGCTGTAGGTTGAACAAAATGAGATATTTGACAATTTTCAGCATGAAAACTATTTAAAATGTTGATTGATCTGAACTTTATTTCTTTCATTAATTGTAAAATGTGGTGAAATTGCCATAAGAATTTCTCAGGGTGACATTTAAAGACCAAATTTGGTCTGAATGTTCAGATCTATGAAGCTTAAACCAGAGAAAGTTTGGTATTTGTGTCAGATAAATAATGATCGTTCCCGATATCAAATCAGCTGGCGATTGATTTTCTGTTGATCAATCCTGGTAATTGTGAACCTGGGCTTTATTTTCCCATGTTTTTGGGTGTAAATGATCACTACCAGACTCCATTGACAAAAACAGTAATTTTACCAAGCAGAACACAGGAGCTGCTGGAATATTACTGCCTCCATCTGTTAGTTAGTTTGTGTTGTTGTGTGACTTTCTGTGGTGGAAGAAGTAATCAGATACTTTACATATAAGTAAAAGTACCACACAACAACACAAACAAACTAACACATGAAGGCAGAGGTGTTCCAGCAGCTCCTGTGTTGAGTGAAGTAAAATTACTGTTTTTGTCAATCGAGTCTGGAACTGTTTATACTGGCCAGGTACACAGATTCCAAAGATTTTTACACCTAAAACATGGGAAAATCAGTGCCAGGTTCAAAAATAAGAGTTATTTTTAATGTAAAGAAATAAAGATTAAAGTGAGTCTGGGCAAAACAAAAGGCAGCAGCCGAATCAAATCTGTTTTTTCACTTTTTATTTTTTTTGCTTGCAGACAAAAAAGATATCCATGAAGTCCAGATATAATAAATAAATTAACTACTAAAAACTGTTGGCTATTAAAGCAATTTAAAGAATGGCAGAAAGGCTTAACTTTGCAAAATTACAGAGCTTGTATAAGGATCCCACGTCGCTGATGAAATCATAAAAAAAAGAAGTAAATCAAACAGATTTTACAGTTCACCGCTCTACCCACTGATTGTTCTGTGACATTTGCATATCCTAACTACATGGTTCAGTAAACACAGGAAGAAAGAGCAGAGAAAAGCAAAATAAAAGCTTATTTCGTCTTTTTTTTTTCCCCCAAAACGTATGAAAAGTTAAAAAGTTCCCGCAGGAACTGAGCCAAGTGCTTGTGGTTTCTTGTCCCTAAAATATTGTCTGTAATTCTTGTGGAAAACCTGAAAGTTATTGTTAACTAGTTCACCCGTATTGGAGCAAATAAATGCACTAATAACTATGTCTTTTCTTTTTTTCCCCTCCCTCTCTCTTTAAAGTGATTCACTTACTTTGGCGAGGACAATAAAGAAACGCCATCTGAAAGACATAATTATTACTGTTTACTCGTATTTTCATGCATACAGTATTGAAATCTCTAGAAAAAGAAGAACTGTCGTAAAGTGTAAATGTCACAATCTTACCGAGTTTGTAGCTTAACTGACTGAGGTAAAGTTGCCTGTTTCCTGAAGTAGAGCAAACATGCCTTTGTTTTTTGTTTTTTTGTTTTTTTTTTCTCTTTTGGACAAGGACACAAACAGTATTTGGGTTCAAATCCCGTTCAAGTCGATCAACTCCGACAAAATCTGCAAAAAAAAAAAAAAAGGAAAAAGAAAAAAAGACGACTTGTGTCTAAACTGCCTGACGACATGTGACTGAGAGGTTGAAACCTGAAACCTCCCACACAACCGACACAGAAGGATCCAAAACCTAAACAGAGTCTGATTTTAGAGCTGGATGTTAAAGGAAAAATCCACCGTAGAAAAGATTTTGAAATTTATTTCGTATTGTTAAACCCTGTTCCTCTCTCTCTCTGTTCTCTCTCCCACAATGCCTTTCAACGAGCCTTGGATGACCCTTGAACTTGCTGCTGACAGGTAATGCGGTATGTATGATGGATGTATAAAAGACTGTTGACAGGACACTTGAAACTGGGCTGGGCGGGAAATCAAGTGAAATGAGCTTTTATTAAATTTATTATTATTGATTTTTATATGTAAAGTTTTTGAGTCTTTATAATGTGTGCAGAAAAGAGACTAAGAAACGTAGATAACAGCTGCTACATTCACTGTCTTGAGTAACAACAAATGACAACACAGGACGACACAGCGAGTGACGCCAAAACATCTGAGCCGCCCCCTGGTGGCTGGCTGCAGTATAGCAGCAGATTAGACATGAGCCAAACAAAAAATTAAACAAAAACTGAGAGAACACGCCAATGTTGTGCGTTCAAGTTTTTACTTATAAGTTTGGTTTTAATTTTTGTAGTCCAACCCTGAAGTTAGCATCATCCTGGTTCCCTCCACAAAAAGGATCGGTTTTCATGTTAACGTACCCGACAACCTCTGTAGTCTCATTTAGACACTCGTTAGCAACCGCCTTTTTTAAGACACGTAAAAGCTTCAAACATCAGGAGTGGGGGATTTACTGACCCATTTTATGTCATAGAATAATACCTGAAAATATCTTGAGCTTGTGTTAAAACCACAGACCTTATTTCAGTCATTTATCCAAAAACACATTGACTTTGGGACGAGGGAACAGGAAGAGCTAACATGCTAACTTACTTTTGGGTTTTAGGACTCATTCCTGCAGCTCTCTGCACCAGAAACAAAGATTGCAGCGCTCATATCCAGGATGTTTTGGCTTCATTTTTGCACAGTTAGAGGAAGTAAAGATGCGTCGGCCATCTTTATTTACAGTCACTGCTCACGATGGTCTCAAACTTTAACCATTTACGGCAGCGTATATGTTGGTCATATATGTTGGAGAGTGCTAACCGGTTTATTTTTACATCTTTTAAAGGTTTGTGTTAAAAAAAATGCGACCTGGATTTTCAAGACTCTTTAGACCTCAAATATCCAGTTTATAACAGCAGATAATTCCTAAGTTAACAACCATCCATTGTATACTTTATTTTAGCTGCATCGTGGGTAATTTAAGTCCACTTTCTAGGCTATAATAACTCTGATTAGACATTTTAACACCGCTCAAATGCACCAGTTGTTGTAATAATGAGTTTTAAAGTGGATTTTCCCTTTAAGTGCTTTTCTGTTTTCCCATCATGTCTCTCATTTCTCTTCCATCCTTCAGCGATTTGTGTGTTTGGAGGTAAAATCAGACTGAATTGATGTCACTGAAACTGAATGGACCCAAACACCTGCAAACATGGAAATTATCACCATTTTTCAAAAAGAACTCATAATAGCATAATAACAGAATAATGGATTCAATTTCCATTGTGTTATATGTCTATCAGACTTTAACAAATCACTTGGAAAAAAATACAAAAGAGTTAAAACGTCAATGTGGAATTGATTCCAGCACTCATTTTTCTTTTTTGATTTAAACAAAGAGTTATAAACAGAATGGCACTAAATTTGAGTTATCTATTCACAAAAAACAATGTGGTTTTAAAAACCTTTCCTTTCAGAAGAGTAAAATGTTTTTATAGTTGGGTTTGGGGAGAGGACGTTCCCTTGAGAAAAAGGTTTGATGGTTCCTCTGTTATTCTGAAAAAAGTTATTTTAATAACAAGAAAACCATGCGAGGTCTCACCTCTTAGAAATGTTTTGGATTTTATTTCCTTTATACAAAGTTTACCTTTAAAATGTTGAATTTTTTTTGTAAATTTCTGTAAGAAAAAGTGACATAAGGCCAAAATAAAAGCCCTGTCATCCTCACCAAAATAAAAGCCTTGTTATTTATACAGGAGCAGAGCTGGAACTTACTCTCGTGGCGCCGCCATTTGGTGAGAGGCATCATCTTTAACGTTGAGTTGGTCCCCACAGTTTATCAGCCAAAACAAACTTAATCCTGACGCTTTGTCCTTTTTAATTCAGCTCCGTCGTCTCAGTGCTTCTCAGCTCCATCAGGACCCAAAGTTCTTCTCGAAAGCACAAACCCGTCGTTTTAGAGTTGTCACGTGATCCGTCTCAGCTGTGGCCTCTGTCTTGAGCTTCCCGCGGCCATCTTTGGGTCCCGACCCGCCAGCTGAGAAACACTGACGCATTACCGTCCTCCGTGTCGTCTCCACAGTGGGGGAAGCAACGCTAATTCTGTGGAAAGAATAAAAAAGACACAAGCAGAACGTCAGATGAGGACAGAACCGCTTGACACGTTCGTGATGTTTCCAGCGGCTGCTCGGAAAATGTCACTGTCATTTTTAAAGATAATTGGCTGCAAGTAAGAAAATGTTGAATCTTTTCATTTTCAGCTAAATGTCCTTTACAAAAATACATTTGTTTAGTTCAGATTCAGATGATGCACCATTTAAAATCCCCTATAATGACCGGATTGTATCCACTGCATCACGTTTTCATCTCTGCACTCGATTTGATGCTTTAATGAAAGACTTTAGTTGGTGAATCTTTTCTTCGACTAGGCCGAATCTAATTCGACAAATCAGTTCTCAAATTTCTGAATTGGGTACAGCTCAGGAGTTGTGAGTTGATTTAATTAAATTGATTAACTGATTGGTCAGTTGAAGAAAATACCTTCCTGGTTAACTGGTTTGATAATTAAGTCATTTTTTGAGCAAACATTAGAGCACCAGTTCCTCTAAAATAAGTATTTTCTGTGCTGGTCAGAGAAAACAAGACGTCACCACGAGCTGACATTTTAAAGATTAAACACCCAACTGACTGAGAAAATATTCTGTGTTAATTGATAACAATGTGAAGCTAACAATGATTTTAATCCCCCACAGTTCTTTAAGTTTTCCGTTGTTTTGCTTTTCTTTGAAGCTGAGTTTAGTTCTGAGTGTGTTATTTTACTCTCCTGAGTGTTTCCACATATTCAAACAGTAACAGCTTTTCCTCAGTGGACTCAGCAGGAGGCGTCTGCAGGATTAAACAAGCTGAATTTAAACATCTGTAAAATACAGACAACATCTGCTACTGGGGGCTGGATTTAAAGATTTTAGAAAAAAAAAAAAACTTGTTACATTTTCATTTTACTAATTAAGTTGCAGAGACTGAACTGGGTTTGTTTTTAAAGGTGGGATGGTAAAACTCCAATCCAGGAGATGCCTGTGAGTATGGCCACATAATGTTTTTCTAATTCCTCAGCACTGACAGTTCTGCACCAAAACAAAACTTAGTTACTTTAAATTTCAGAAGTAGAGTTTAAGTTTTTAAACTCAAAGCCTCAGATGCTAAATGTCTGAGCGCAAGGTGAATGAGAACGCTACCTGATTAAAATTTAAAATTAAAATAGGCAAAATAAATTTACTTTATTATCAAAGAATAAAATAAGGTTGTGAATCTGAATTTTAGGTGCTTTTGAGTACAAACAAATCTTAGTCATCATTAGAACTGGAGCAGAAGATTAATCTGCAGCAGTTTTTTTGATGGATATTTTTCACTATTTTCTGATATTTTGTAAACTAATTAATTAATCAAAACAATCAGATAAATTAATGATAAAAATAATGATTAGTTGGGGCTTTGGTTCTTTATTACTTTACTTGCAGTGGATGTCATGACATTAAAGCCCATTCAGGTGTGACTCTCACCTGTCTGCTCATGTCTGCTCCTCTGCCTGAGGCTGTGATTGGCTGACACCTTCAGATTCCTCCTGAATCGTCTCATCGTCCTCCACCTCCTCTGCATCCTCCTCCTCCACCTCCTTCTCTTCCTCCTCTTCCTCCTCGTTGCAGTCGTCGTCTGTGGCCTCCTCTCCTTGTTCCTTCACCTCCATCTCTCCCTCGCTGTCACCATGCTCTGCCACTGCCGCCGCCTCCTCTTCTTCCTCTTCTTCCTCCTCCTCCTCCTCCTCGTCGTCCTCACCCTCCACCTCCACCTCCTCTCCCACGGCCTCCTCATCGCTGAAGGGCTCCCTGCCCTCCTCCGCCCTCCTGGCGGCCTCAGAGAACCAGTCCCTCACCTGCTCGTAGCTCATGCTGGACTTTGTCACCAGGTCGTCCAGGTCTTTCTCGCTCAGGGCTCGGTGTTTGAGGTAGTAGTCCTTCAGAAACGCCTTACCGGACTTCACCTGCAGGAGGGACGAGGAAAACAAACATCACATTAAAAGGAAGTAGCCATCACCAGCAGGTTCGGATAAATGTGGAAAAACAGACCTTGATGGCGGTGGCGCCCCCCTGTGGTGAACGTTTGCAGGGATACGGTCGACGTGTCCTCCTGGACCAACCACGGAAACGCTTCCTGGACTTCTTCTGGCTCTTGGCTCCACCGTTCAGTGCCTCGTCCACCTTAAATCCAGTAAATATTTAGAAGATGAATTCAAGTGACTGAAGAATTAGTTTATAAACAGAACCTTTCTTAATCTACCTACGGATCTATAATAAAAGCATGTTCACCTTCCCGCTCTGGTAGAGGTAGTACCACTTCAGGTTGCTGTTCTTGCAGGCATAGCGCGTGTCTCCGAACCAGTTGACGATGTATGTCCTTGGTAAGCCGCTCTCCTCCGCCATCTGGTCATACTCCTCAGACGTTGGCCACTGCGTGCGGACAAACGCCTTCTTCAGGATGTGGAGCTGCTCCGGCGTCTTCTTCATCATCTTCCTGCCAGCGGGAGGAGTCGTCTGCCTCTCCTGAGCCGAGGACGAAGGCACGGCGGGCGGTTTCACCTTCTCCGAGTCCCCTCCCTCGACGTCTCCGTCTTTCAGCTGCCCCGCCGAGGGCATTTTCCGCCTCTCGGTGAACCAAGCGTCCACCTCGCGTCTTGTCAGCTTCGTCTCCGCTCGCAGCCGACTCAGCTCCTCGTCAGAAGGTGTGTCTGATTTCTGGTAGCTGGCCTCCAGGATGAGCAGCTGCTCCGGCGTCTTTTCCTTGAACTTCTGCGGCGTGAAGTCAGGGAAGGCGTGGCGGAATTTGACCCGCGAGTAGCTGGTCGAACCGGACGACCCCGGGGTGTTGGCAGACGTTGGAGAGGAGTCGCTGGCGTCGTCGCTGGAGTCAATGACAATGGTGGTAGTGTTGTCACTATTGTTGCTGTTGTTAAGGCTCACGCCGCTTTGCCTTCCCACTTTGCCTCCAGTCGACACCACTGCTCTGCTGGACGAGGTTTCACTCAGGAGGACACCGTGGTGATCCTTCGAGTTCCTCTGGTTGTAGCGTGTGTCGCTGAACCACTTCTTTATTGCTCGTTTGGAGAGTTTGGTGACCTGCATGAGCCGAGAGATCTCCGCCTCAGTGGCGAACTGCCTCCTGCTGTAGCTGGCCTTCAGCTCTGCCAGCTGCTCCTTGGACTTCTTCGGTTTCGTCGCTCCTGCGTCCAAACCGAGCGGCGTGCTGGCTGAAGAAGCTGACATCTCCGTTTTGGATTCTGACGTTGACGGTTCGGCAGCTTTTGGCTGGTTGCCGGGGACGCCCGCCACCGTCAGCGTGATGGGGGAGGCGACCGGCACGGTGCTGCCGTTACCGGCCACCTGGGTGAGGACGAGGCCCGGCTGCCCGACGATCTGACACGTCTGGAAGATGGACTGCAGGCCGTTGGTGGCAGCGGCGATGTTGGCGGGGATGACGGTGATGGTCTGAGGGACGGTCTGGACCGTGCCGTTAAACTTCTTCCTCCTTGCCTCCTCCACCTGCAGAGAGGAGTTTTAACTTTACTGATCCATAACAAGTACGATTTTATCTCGACTGGGAAACAGGACGAACAAATCAAGAGACTGAATCTCTGGATCAAAACAGAAACCAAATCCAAGTGGACCAGAGAGCACTTCACATTTAACTGGAGGACAGTTTATGACCCTCAGAGTGAACCAGACAGAATTCAGCCTGAGGTACGAGATGGCAAAAGCTCAAAAACTACCAAGAAAATATATTTTTTTTAAACGTAGGAGGAGAGCGGCTGTAAAGCAATGAAAGCATGGCACCACTTAAAAAGGTCACATAATCAATAAAGAGATTGTTGCATCACAGCAGCAAGTCTATAAAAATAAATTTTATGAAGTGATTTGATAAAGTCTGCCAAATTCAGGCAAAGTGCTGGAGTTAATAAAACACAGTCGCTGCTGCTTGTTTTTAAATTGAGATTTTGGATCAGACAAAATAAAAACCAATGACTTCACAATGTGGTCAGACTCTCGTGGGGTTTAAAAGGTCTGTGATGGAAGACTGGATGGTTTGGTAAATGTATTGAAGAATGTACTTTGTCTGATGTGCAGACAAAAAAAGATTAAAAACTCTTTCTGCAGGTTTAAATTTAAGACTTTCTAAGACCTCTTTAATGTCACATAAACTGATGATTAATGCCTCTTTCACCATCACGCCAGTCAAAGTAAGAAAGTGTGATGGAAACGCAGTAGTGACAATATGGCTGGGAGTTACGTTATGTACTGCTCGGTATCTCTCCATAGTACATAACCATAATTCCTAATGATATAATTGATTAAATTAATGCAGCCTGGACTTGGAAAACTGGTATAAAATTGATGGTTATGATAATATGATAAGGATACTTAAAAACAGAATTTTAAAGGCAACAGATCACAAGGAGCTGCTGAATACCACTACTCCATCTGTTAAGTGTGTTTGTGTTGTACAATGTACTTTACTTCTATAAAGTATCTGAATATCTTCTTCTATTACTATACACAATAACACAAAACAAACCAACAGACGACAGTGGTATTCCATATCCTCATTATAAACCGTCTTCGCTGTCGATGGAAGTCATGTGATATATAACAATGTTTCTTGTTAAACTCTTTGATAAGCTCTCTGTCTCTGTGAGATCTATCCATAATATTGTTAGACACTTATAACAACAGTCTGAACCTGTCAGTGTTCGGAAGGCAGCTGAGCACTTGTTCTAATTTTTTTATATTTAGAGATAAATGTGACACAGCGTTTTCTGACATTCACAGTAATTAGAAAAACATCATGTGAGGAACAAATGTGTAAAAGGCAAAAAAACGTGTGTGTGTGTGTGTGCGAGTGTGAGAGACAGCAGCCCTTGAAGCCACCGACCTCCTCCGGCGTCCAGCTGACTCCGTGTTTGAGCCTCTGAGCAGAAAACCAGACCTTGATCTGCTCCTCGCTGAACTTGGTCTGCGAGGACAGGCCCATGATCTCAGACACTGAGGGGTACGGAAACCTGCGACGCAAAAAAAAAAAAAAAATCAGAGTGTGACTGTTGAGATTTCTACAGACTGAGCTGTTAAATAAGGACAGGAAACAACAGAGCGGTCACATGGTGAGTAGAACAACCACAGAGACTGAACTGTGCTAAAAACACATCAACCACTATCTTGGTTCAGCTTTGTGCAGACACATGCGAGTCTATAAGTTATATATATTGGCCTAAAGGGGCTGCAGCTCTTATTTTCTATAAAATGTGAGAGAACAGTGAAAAATCTTTTTGGCTGAAGGTGATTTCTTGAAGGAAGTGTTTGGTATATTGCTTGAGAGATGATTAAAACACTTCCTGGCTCCAGTTCATCAGATATGCAGAAGCTTTTCTTTGTCAGGCATGATGGGAAATTGAGTATTTATTGGGTTTGGGGATGTTGATCAATCAAAACAAGACATTTTCCATTTATCCAACTATCAACAGGCGGCGAAGGTGAAGATAGGTTTTTATTTATTAATGTATATATTATCGTCAGCTGCTCAGTGATAAATGATGACTAAATGATCATCACACTGAGACGCACATCAAGGTTAAAAGTAATGTGTACTCGTACCTTCTCTTTGTTTACAGGTGTGGAGCTCAGAGGGCTGCCACTTTCACGAACCTCCTGTTTATTTTAGCTACTGTAATTTGGGTTCAGTATATATACAGATGGACAACGTGTCTTTTTCATTTTGTGTCTTTCAGTCTCTGGAATTCATCGAGCTCCAGATCCATCACTGGATAACACAGGTAAACACTCATGTCTTTAAATCGCCACACCTGCACTTTGTAATTCAGGTGTGTTAGTGTGAAGTTAGTGCACGGCTCCAGTTAAACCACAGCTCACCATGTTAAACTGATTTCCTACCAAACAGCCGCTGTTAGACTCAGGTCGAGTCTTGCAAACTTGCAGAGACATGAAACTCGCTGCTGGTCGCTGTTCCATCACAGTGAACACTGAGTCATATTTAGATTTTGTCAGAATTTTGTTTGCTGATGCAGCTGTGAACAGGAACGACTGTGTTTGTGTTTTTGTGTTGATGTGTTGATTCTGGGCTGGAAATTAGACATAATGAAAAGAGTTTGGTGTTTGTTGTAGTTCAGCATCTCACTCCGAGTCCGAGCTGTGTCCTTGAACACACCACTAAGAGGACTTCTGTTGTCCCAAATACTCACTAGAGCTTCAAATGTAGATCAATCCGCCACTGAAAATAGTCCCCAACAAAAACTACAGAAAATGTGGAACAGGAGGTTAAAACCACCGTTCAGTCGACAGGTTTTAAGGAGAGAGAAGAGGATTCTACTGAAGGACAGAGTCCAGGTGTTGTTACCTGTTGTAGGCGCTGACCAGCAGGACGTTGTTGTCCATGGCCGTGTTGTAGGTGGGGATGCTGCTGATGGGGATGAGAAGCTGTGTCTGGGTCTGGGGGCTGCTCTGCTGGTTCTGCAGGGCCGACAGAACCTGAGCCAGCGTCCCTGGAGGCAGCACGGCGCCGCCGCCCGAGCCGCCTTTAATCTGCAGCACGTTGGGGCTGTTGACCACGATGCTCTGCGGGACGGCCTGGACCTGCACCGGCGCGGAGACGGGGATGAGGCGAGGGGCGGTGACGGCGGCAGGCGTCATCGGGGCGGGTGACAGGGTGGGCGGCTCCTTGTTCTCGTCATCCTCGTCGTCGCTCTCCACTTTGATGACGTCATCGATGGCCATTTTGTGCGCGGCAGCGAACTTCTTGGGCTCCGGTCTGCTCTTGATCCTCATGATGGGAGTCTTACTGAGGGCGATGCCCTTGCGGGACGTCTCCTCTGCCTCGTCGTCCTCCACTTTGATGAAGCTGCCGTCGAAGGTGAGGTCGTTGACCGTCTGCTGGAAGATGGTCTCGTTGTTTCGCTTCACCATCGTCCGCGTGAAGTTGTCCTCGCCGGGGTGGAGGCGGGCGTTGTGGGCCAGCAGCGTGTCGTAACTAGACGGGGGAGAATCGTTTACAGAGACAGATTGATTTAGAGACTTTTAGTACAACAAACAAACACACCCCGTACAGAAACACAGGTGGTCTACCTCTTTGTGTGGTAGTCACACTCCATGCAGACGTAGGACGTGTTGAGGACGACGTCGGGATGCTCCGTGTCCACATGCATGGTGAACAGGTTGAGCTCTGACGTCTGGAAGCTGCAGTATTTGCACTCATATCCCCCCTCCGCCATGTTCAAGTCCAGGTAGGGGTCCGACGCCTGCCTGACGTCAGCCTCTTCGCCCCGCTCCTCTGACAGGCCGCAGACCTCCGAGGAGACGGCCGCCACGCCGTTGCTGTCTTCCGGCTCTGCCGCCTCCGCGACATCCTCCATCTCCTGGTCCGAGTCGACAGTCTCTCGAGGAGGAACCATGCAGGGGGTGGTGGATTTCCTCCTGCTCGCCATCCTGAGGTTCAGTGAGTGCTGAGTCTAGCTGAGTATCTACGCCGTTTCAGTTCAAGTTGTCCTGTTGCGGCTCCATAAAGAAGGATGTTGTCAGTCGAAATTCTTCCCCTGCTCTCCTTAATTCCTGAAGACGAGAGAAAACTGACAAGTTAACATCTGTTTTAAAGCCACAATCACATCTGGAACCTTTAGATTCTGCAGATGTTTCTCTTCCAGCTCATCAGGTGCAAATACAAAGAAAGTATCAGGAGTCAGGGGGTGGTACGGCGGTGCAGTGGTTAGCAACCTCACAGCAAGGTTATGAGGTTACCTGTCTATTTCCAGCAGTAGTTTTTCTCACGATCTGTCCGTGATTATGGCAATTTAATGTTTCTGTGTGGGACCAATAGTGGTTGTCATATGATCTTATTGCATATACTAACTTTCCTGTGGCTACTTTTCTCATCTGTCTTCACTTCATCAGCTTTTAACAAACAAAATATCTGTTGCATGCTTCAGAAAAACTGATGTGTGATATGTAAATATCAGTGGAGTGTTGTACCATGGGGGGAAAAAACAGGGGAACTGTCCTTTAAAGATGAAGCGATGAGATACTTCAGCTGCAGTTTGGGTAGAAGCCCTGCAGCCTCTGTGCACACTGAGCAAACTGATCCACTCTGGTTAGTTCAACTCCTGCAACCAAACTCTGAGGCTGCAGCAGAAAATGCACTTCCTGTCTCCACACACAGACACACACAGACACACAACACTGAGGAGACACGGAGCTGTTTGCCTACATATCCAAGGAGGAATAAAGAGAAAGAGGAACGACAACATCCCAACAGTCGTCCAAGCTAACGTTAGCTAGCTGAGTGTTATGTTTAACGGGTCAATTCTCCACAAGTGGCAGCGGGTCTGGGGCTGCCTCAAACCGCGCACAGACGCCGCCAGCAGCCCCCCGTCGGCCCGGTGTGCGTTTACCTGGCGAATCGGCTCCCGTTTACCAACATCTTGTGACAAATAGTTAGCTGGCTAGCGGCTGTAGCTGTCTAGCATCTCTGGCTCGGTCTGTTGATACGCAGTCTTCCGCCTTTTGCCCAAATACACCGAGGATCCCATCTGCTTCAGCCGCTCGCAGAGCCCCTCCAACGGCCGGGAAACAGCCTGACTTGCCGCCTGTTAGCTCCGGTTTCAACTAGCACCGCTTCGACTCGCACGGTTTACTCTGTTGCCTTGTTAACAAAAGGGACCGTTTAATAAAAAAGGCACCGATAGTTCACCGAATCTGGCGATGGCCATTTTTTATGCCGCCGCTAAAAGCGAGCAACGGCCGAGAAATGCATCCGGTTTGAATATTTCAAAATAAAAGCTTCAGCTAAAGTGTATTCGCCAACAAGCAGTTAATTACGGGGGCCCCGAAGGACAGAACACAACGACATTTTAGAAAACAGAAGAATATTTCACAGAAATTCTATAATATTTAAGATCATGGAAGTGTGGGACGACAGTATGGTTGGTTTGCATCTGACATCAGTGAAATGTAGCTGGATGATGTAGTTAGCTTCACAGAGAAAACCCCAACCAACTTGGGGTTGCATTTTATAGTTTTTTTGTACTGGACTCTTCTTGGTTGACAGGATGAATATTTCCAGTGTTAGTTCTAGGTGTGGTGACTTGATACTTGATTGAGCTCAGTTTTGTGTTAAAAACAGACTTGAAAACTAGATTTTAACTCTGTGCTCCTCCACAAGTCACTCCACTCATCATAAATTGTTTTTCTCTGTGTTATTTTAGCAAAATAGTTAATTCTCAACTCAACTCAAAGTGTGATTGTCAGTGTTCCAGTGTTCACTTTTCAGTATTGGATTCCTCTACACTGTGCAAGTTTTGGAGGTGAACCATATTTTATAATGAGGTTATTTGTTTTTCAAGTGTTGTAATTGTGTTTTCCAGGTTTACTGGTTCAGCTGCTGCAGCCTGGATAGAGACACTAGCTCTGACCTTACAAACCAAACAGGTATGAGTCCTAAAGATTTACTCAGTCTGAAAAAAATTGTGTTGATGAGATGAATTATTAATATTAGTAACAGTGTTATTGTTTAAATCCTTGATATTTAATGAGCTTAGTATTTAATATTATAATAAGTGATTAATCGTGTCTATAAATTGTCAGAAAATAGTACTAGTTATAATCATTTATAAAAACTCTAAGTAGTTGTCAATTAATTTTCTGCCTGTGCACTGAAGTATAATGAACAATACCTCAAGTTAAAAACCTGCCTTCAAAAATTTACTGAAGTGAAAGTTTTTATTGTTGATGAGGAATAGGTAGTAGTGTATTGAACATTTTTCTTTGTACGTTTCTCATTCCCCCATCGTCTACAATCGCTGAGGCGTCGTCCAAGATCGGAGACACATTGTTGAGGATGAGGGAGACATCGTCCACGATCAGAGACGTCCGTGACTCGCAGAGACATGAGCAAGTGTCAGTAGTGGCGGAGTTCCCCCGATTCAACGGCATCATCCGAGATCACAGTCATTGTCAATGATCACAGTGACTTTGTCCATAATCTCAAAGACGTTGTCCACAATCACAGAAACGTAGTCAACAATCACAGAGAGTTTTTTAGAACAGGACATAGGCCTCCAGGTAAATCACCAACAGCTTTACATCAACTGTCTAACACAGAGCACTGACATTAAATTGTTTATCCTCAGGATTCAATAAATCAGAAAAGAGTAATAATAGAACTAATCAGCCATATAAAAATAATGTAATGTAATAAGTAACATGTATTAATAGATGTAACGATGTAATGTACTGAGCAATGTCAGAAGTAACATGTAATAATCAAAGTAATCTGTTACTAGATGTAGTTTGCAACACTAAAAGTTATCTGTAAAGTTAGAAGTACTATGCAATAAGAAAAGTAGTATGTAATGGTGAAAGTAAGTTAATATTGGGCGTCAAATATAGTCAAAAAATGGCATAGCATACTAAGGCGTCAAAAAACATCAAAATGTATCATAGTATATTGAGGCATCAAAAACGGTCAAAAAATGTCATAGTATACTAAGGCATCAGAAATGGTCAAAAAATGTCATAATATACTAAGGCGTCAAAAAACATCAAAAAATGTCATAGTATAGTAAGGCGTCAAAAAACATGAAAAAATGTCGTAGTATAGT
>BRZM01001226.1:126524-183374 GCA_033238685.1 Lates japonicus | reverse complement strand
TTTGGTCAAGATGAGAATTTACTGAAATATGAAGAAACAGAAAGGAAACCAGTTTCCAAAACTAGAAAGTACATGAAATAAAATAAGACAAACTATGAATACAATGCTATTGCATTATCCTTCCTTGGCCAACCAATTACAAATGGCTTGACGCACAGCACTGCAAATGCACATGATGTGGAGCTGAGATTTTGAAGATGTGCTTGTCATCTAATTCATAAGCCTGTGTGAGCTACAGCTACCCAGAACCTCCTTCTGTTGATCACTAATCAAGGACATTTATATTAAATTTTCTGAAGCGTGTTTTGAGTTTTGGCTCTAACCCTTGTACACTCTACACCTGACCTAACAGCAGCTTGGCATCTTTTATTAACTGGTTAATACTACTTAACTTGACTGGGGCCTATACTAGTTATGAATGTAATCTACATAATCTAATCAAATACAAATAACTGACTCATTTGTTTTCTTAGACTTTAAAGGAAAAAAGCTCCCACCTACGAGACCCTGCAAAAAGACATTTGTTGGGCTCAGAACCATGTTTCTTTCAAAGAGTCACTGCTCCAAAAACATGTCTGAAGGAAATATTTAATATATTCCTCTATTTGCTTTGAAGACCCTATGTGTGTAGGATTGCAAAATTTCTGTCTGAGACTCATAGAGGCAGTATCAGGGCTGTCTTTGGCAACTCTTGAAATGAACCCATTACATCTTGTCATCTTGCTGTTATATTTTTGGTCACAAAACTGAGAAGCTGTACAGCAAGAGACAGTTGCTAATTCTAACACGCTGGCTGACACTGTAGACATACAAAAACAGTAATACATCAAAAAAGAATCATTCAAAAAGCTAGTTTTAATTTAGGAAAGAACTTTTAGTTGTTTTCAGCATGCCATCACGGGTCCCTAGTGTGTGATACGCACAAGCAGCCCACAGATGATACCTGTCTGACTGCAATGAGTACCACATATATATTTACTGCCAATGACACCTCCAAAGTGATGTGTCATGTAGTGTATAGCCTATTGGCTGATTTTGTATTCCTACTAGTTGGTATTTCAGTGAAATGTGCAAAACACATTAGCTTATGTGACATCTACCTTTGTTCTCTTGCTTTCACCTCTGTCAACTTCCTCTCAGTGCAGTGACAAACAAAGTTTCATTCTATACGTATGCATATGTTTCTGACAGGCTTGTTCCTGCTCCCAGCCCACCCAGGCAGCAAGTAAACAAGGTGTGTGTGCAAGTACACACACAGTCAGTAGAAGTACATGAACACACACACACTACACACAGCCAACTACTATTTAACACTCCTTACTCTCTCTCACTCCTTCTGTCCTCCCTCAACATCCCTCTCCTCCTTCTCCCGCAATGAAAGGCAGAGACCAGCTGAGAGACAGCGCGTTAGTAGAGAGAAAGTAGAGGACAGAATGGCAGAGAAAGATGACTCTTAATTCTCTTCTTCCATCATAAATCTCAACACTACAACCACAAACTGAGCCATTAACTCAGTTAAATTACATTCTGAGGAACTAAATGGAAACAGTTTGTAAGAAATTAACTTGTTCAGTGTCTTTGGGGCAATGAATGCACAGTTCATACAGTGGGCCAAGTGTCAATGTCAGTCCATGTATAGAAAATTCCAAAATACACAATTCGATAATAATTTATTCCAAATTTGAGAATTCCTTTCCTTGGGTGTTGTACAATTTTAGCTGATTATGTGACCACAGACACTGTATCATATGATTGTATGATGCTGACAGTAAAAAGTTCCATGTCACTGTATTAAGACACTGGAGTAAAGACAGACAAACATGCACAGTTAGTATGGCTTTTGTACAACAGGTGCCAACATGGGGACTGTCTGAAAAGGTTTGTCCAAATCAATACATTTAAAAACAAGAAAACAGCGCTGCTGCTTTTCTGAATGCTCAGTACAACCTAAACAGCCTCCATGACAGTGCTCACTGATGCCCTGAGTTTTCAACAGACATAGCATATTTAGCCATAGGATGGTGAAATGATGACTGACTGGAACACACTCAGCATTTGTGTGAAAAGAAGAGAAGTGAATTGTGCTGCAAGAGAAGTTTGAAAAAAAGGGATATTTTCTCACAACCACGAGACTACAAAACACCCCAAACAAACTCAGTTACAACCTCCAGCAACATCTGCACAGACTTGGAGGGGTGTACTAAGTGCATGTCTATGTACAGTGTCAACTAACTTTGCATAACAGTTACAACCAAGACAGAAAAAGGACAAGAAAAGGTGGAAATAGGGAAGGACACGGAAAGGGGTTATTGTTGATCTAAGAGGCAAAAGCTGAAGACACTAACAAACTGTGAGAAATAGAACTGCTACAAAAGCAACTGGAAGTTAAGATACAACAATGAGTGAATAAGAAATCATAGAATTGTTGGTATCTGTACCACCAGACTCATCTTTACTGTACCTCTTTACTATATTTCTATACAATAACATAGGTTTTGATATAATAATATGAAGGTAGTATTACGTTCAGTCCACTCAGTAGAGACAGTACTACAAAACAACACAGATCTAGCTGCCTATAGACACACTCCATCTGAACTACATCCAGTGCACATTGGAACCATGGGGTTGCACCCATGATACAACCATGCTACGTCCAGTGGACATTCCCAGGTATATCAGCAGGGATAGGAGGCTAAAATTTGAACAGCAGGAGCAAACAACCTCTCCCTCCTTCTTTCTCCTTAAATCACTCAACATTCATTCATGCCTTTCTCACACATACCTTTACCTTCACTCACTAACTGGTCTCAGCATCAATTGTCTCTACAGTCATCTCCCCACACCTCCATCTGCTCCCAGCCAATCATTACCATCTTTCTCTTTCCAGTCACAGAATCCACGCCTTCTTCTAGGTTGCACACTCAAGTGCTGCCTGTGAGGCATGCTTCCTCTCTGTGCTTTGCTTACAATAACACGCATGACGTCTTCTGTCTCCTCCACAGTCAGCCCTATTCCATGAAACTTGGTCACCTCTTCCTTTTGCCATTTCTTCCGTGCTTCAGTCAAATCACCTCTCCCTTCCTGTCCCCGTCCTCTGTCTGCGCCTGGATTTCCTAATGCACTGCTCTTCCTCCCCCCATCAACTCCTATAAGTGCCTAATCCAACCTACGACTTCTTTTGAAAATAACTCTTCAATTCCGCCTCCTTTCCAGTTCTGTTTATATTATTATCTCTCTTTCTGACCTTGCTCATTCTCTCTGTATTGACCTAACGCTGGGCTCTTTTAGTAACTTTTGGCATTCTTCCTCTGACATCATCTTAGAATTACATCTTTTTCCAAACCAGATCAGAGCCCACCCCATTTAGAGCTAATTTGAGGTCACCCCCCCAGGATCTTCTATCGCTGACCAGAGTGACTGCTTTGTTGTTTACTTGGAGTGACGGAGTAACAGGGAACCCCTGCTACCTGGTCAATCCAAGTAAAAGAGTTTCTCTTCAAACCGGAGGAGGTTGCCTGAGCGACAAGACAAAGGAAAGTAAAAAAAAAACAGTATGTTTCTGTTGCAGACAGAAGGATGGAGAGGATAGAGAGTGGAGGGGTAAAGGTAGAGTGGCAAGAGCATCTGCCCCTCTGCTGCTTTGGGCACTCCATTAAAATGATCCCTCCATTAGACAAATGTGAGGGAGGAGGCCAGAGAAAATGGACCGGAGGGGTACAGAAAGGGTTGACTGATCCAAAGGGGAGGGAGAAATGAATGTGGCTATGAGAGGACAGGCTGTGACAGAGGTGGGTCAGAATCAGGATAGGATATCAACTGCCACAGAGGATGTTTTCATCCACTTGGACCAATTTGGCACCAGTATTAAGTATTTTAGTGGGCACTTTTGCTAAAGTACTTCTACATTTTCTGTGCTTCCCTTGTGCACCTTCAGCCTCTAACTTCACAGACATGATCTCCCAGGAGTCTTTTTTCCTCATAACCCATATTAATGTCCCAACATGGCAGCAAAGTCATGTGAATAGTGCATGAGAAAAAATGATGAAAAGAAGAAAGAAAAGTGTCAGTGCTACAAACAGTATGAAAAAGGCATGAAAGAGTAAAGCACAAAGGAGGGAAAGGGGCCATACGAGTTAGAATAGACAAGAAGGGGAAACAGAGGGATTGAAAAGTACAAGATATCATTAGCTTTCATGCCCAGCGCAGGTGACTAGCATAGGAAGAATGGGCTAAGTATCTCTCCCTCTCTCTCAATCTCTACCAACAAGCAGGACCCATTCTGGGAATGGAAAGAGTGTCTAATGAAAGGTGTATAGTGTTGGGAAAGGTCCAGCTAGCCAGCTGCTTCACTTGTGAAAGAGATTATTCAACTATAAATTAGCTTGACGGCAACAATGTAAACAGTACTCAAAAGTAAAGCAATTGCATTATTTTTTATTTTGAAATAAAGTAACTGCTTTGCTTTATTGATTCTTTGCAGCTTCACAGCTACTAAACGAAACAAAAGCTTTTTATGTTCTTGCATTTTTGCCATGGTCGTGGTCTTATCCTCTACCACCTACATATACAAATACCGTTCTCTAAAATCTGTATTCTTTCTTTCTGGTCTTTTCAGTGCTGTGCATCTCAGGTCCGATTGAGATTAGTCCAGATAATGAGTGAGTGTCCACAGAATCTCTAGCCAGTACCTCCCCCTCTAGATCGAAATCCATTTGGATGGAAATACAATACAGTCATTCTATCCATTGATTTGTGCAATCCTACATGTCATAGTCAAACTACTATGACAGAGTATGGGTCGCAGGTCACAGTAGACCACTAAACTCTGGTGATGACAGGCTCAACTTCTGTGGTGATGCCGTGTGAAAATCAGTCAGTATTTTGTTAATTTTTTAATCCTTTGTCTCAGTTCTTCTTTTTTGTCTTTCTAACACAACTTACAAGGAGCTTGTTTTCCCAGTAACCTAGCAATATTACACAAAGCTTGACATGTAACACACACACTGCTAGACAGCCTATAGGCTGGGAATCCAGGAGGGTCCTTCGTTTATTTACGTGTGTTCAGCTGTTTTGTTTTTTCCTTACTTTCACTCACCCAGACAGGTAATTCCAGTCTCCTCAGCTTCTCATGTACACATGTATGCAGACATCCATTAAAATGTGCCTGTTCTTTTAACTGTATTTAAGTAAAATCTGAAATAGATTTCTGGTGTATGGTATGGTGTATGGGTAGAATTTGGATTGGTAGAATGCTGTGCTGTGCTTTTATATGCGAATTACCTTCATTTGACTATGTAGTTGAATACTGTGCCAAAAGGAAAAAGTTAGCTTAGTTACTACACTAAGCTAACCCTGGGGCTGATTCTGTGTGTTCCAGGGTTAGTTTGTCTGTCAAGCACAAGTTGCTCAATAAGAAGGATGACTGGGCTGTTAGTCTCTGGAGTGCATGATAACTTATTCCAACATGTAGAATCAGTATGAGTAGTCAGTCTGTTTTAGGCTGGACAAACCAACAATAAGAATTCCTCCTTTTATTTAGCCCTCACATTTTGGTTAATAACTCAAATCTATATTCACTTTAAAAATGTGTCCATAAGGATTGATATGTAAAAAAAAATATATATATATATATATATATATATAAAATTTCTTTTAGTGTGTCAATTTGTTTCATTACAAAATTACTAGCAAATTAAATATTTGCTAAAGCACAACAGTAGACAACTGAACACAAGCATTTTTTTAACCTGAGAGGTCTGTTCAGAGTGCTGCTGAAAGAAAAGCTTTCCCATACCCTTTCTGAATGTGAAACTCTAGCTGTGCTGTTTCTATATTCTGTGGTTCACTGCACTGCATTCGCTGTGTGAGAGTGCCCTCACATGTATTCTACACCCAGCACTAGTCTATGCACACTCTTGCTAAGTTTTGCTTTGCAGTGAGACACAAAATATCAAAGCATGGCTTACCCAGGTACTTAATAGCAAATAACTCCTCTATCTGAAACTGAATATGCCCATACATCCCTGGGGAGGCTGTATGTCTGTTATTATAGAGGCCATGACCAACATTTTCTGTGTAACACAACACAACCCAATTTGTCATTTAGCTGATTTTCTTGTCTAAAACACTGTACCAAGTGAGGACTTACAAAACAATGATTTTAATGTGTGTATATAAAGAAACACTGCATCTTTCACAGTTAGTGCCATCCACCCACTGAGCAATATGAACCATGCTTAAAATGAACAGTGTGTCACTACAGTAATAAATGAGAGATGCATGTTTTAGTTCTAATTTATTGCCCATCGCTTCACTTTTTCAACCCACAAAGCCCTGTGTTATCTAGCCATCATTTCTAGTCCAACTACCTGTGAGAGTTTTCAAAAAAGAACAGACCATGCCGAGTATAGACAAAGATTAGCCTGTACACAGTGTAAGGCTTGTTACCTAGCTACATCAATATTTGTGTAGTTGACTAAAAGTAGACACGCCAGAGTGCCTTAAGAAACACAGTCTGGGTAACTAACTATGCACAGCAGTTCAATAAGCTTGAGGCTACCTCAGTCCATACCACAGACTGCTGTTGTTCATTTACCTACTGTATGTGCTCACTGTGCACCACATCCACTCTGCAGCTCCATGGCAAGCACACAAAATACCCCATCTAATTATAATACAACAAATGTGTTCACACATGCACACTTTTGACGTGTCAACCCGAGAACAGACCCCTTCTCCTCTCGATTCGCCTCTGAAAACCTCACCACGGTATTAAACACCTCGACTTCTATCACTTCTACTTGGTGCTTATGTGAGGGTGAAAGTCTAATAAAACGTGTCATTCCTTTACCTCTCTTGGTCGAGGGTAAAATACCACATACACAGTCAGTGACAATGACAAGTGGGGACATTTACCTGCCGCCGAAATGCGGTGCGCTCCGGGAACAGAAGCAAGCCTCTGAATGCCGGGAGAGGCGTTACTTCCTGGGGCTCGCTGCTGGTTCTCCGAGTGGTTGCTGTGAGCTCCAAGTGGTGCGCAACCGGCACCGTGCTGCTGCTGTGGATGCAGTTGCTGCTGCTGATGGTGGTGGTGGTGGTGATGGTTAGATCCCATGACTCCGCTGCCGGTAATTCCGGTGCCATTCCCACCACCGTACTGCTGGTAATATCCAGACCGAGAACGCGATCGAGTCCTTGGGGGTTCCATGGCCATTTGGTGGGGGTGAAGGGGGTGGAAGAGAAAAGATGAAGACGCGGTTGGGGACTGCGGCGGAGAGCCGTTGGTGGATCCAGGCTGTACAAAGCCCCTAGCGCCGCTCTGGCTGTAACTATAGCCCCCGAGTCCTCTGCCCCCCTCCGCGCCCCCGTACTCTGTTCGCTCCGCCGACTCCGCCGCCCCCGCCTCGTCGAATAAATCAGCCCCTTTAGGGACAGGCTCCGGGGTGGAGGGCAGCCGGGGGTAAACTCTAGGCTCCTGGGTCGTTGGCTGTCCAGCGGCTGCGATTGGCATTTCCTTTCGGGGGATTTCCTCTGTTTCTTTTTTTTTCTGCGTTTTCCTCTCGTTTCCTCTCACAGAAGAAGCTTTTAGACACTGTTTAAAAATACAACATTGGAGAGTGGGCTACCAGTTAATACCGAGCTGAGGGGCACTGTATGTTAAAACTGCAAATCAAAATAGTCACCAGACTAAACTGTTTACACAAACACTTCATGTTAACCACCGCCGTTTATTTTGACAAGCATGTGTGTTGGATCTTTGCTGTTCAGCTCAACGACTTCCCTCAAGTTTGTCTAAGTAACGTTTCTAAACAGCATGATTCCCCAAACTGGCTCAACAACTTAACAACGCTGTCTGACTGAGAAACCGTCGGTATCTTGTGTTTTAACTAAACACGACTGTGAGCAGGAGTCAGTGGCTTCAGTGACGAATTTACTGAAGCACTTTCACATGGAAGTAACGTTAAATCTCATGGCTCACCAGCGACGTTTAGTCCATAACAACCGAGAAGCGAGTATGGCCATGGCTCGCTAGCTCACAGGAGGCTAACGTTGGGGGTATGCTAACGTTAGTGCGCATAGTATGCTGTGGTAAACGCGTTATTACGCTCCTTCTGACTGTACAACAACCGTGTTACCACACTCAGTCGCTTAGTCGTAATCGTACTTATCCCCGAACTGAGTTTAACTCAACTTTGTTCACTTTAACAACCATTTAAACTTGTTTAGTCAGTCTGCGTAATGTCGTTCGCTAGCTTGGCAAGCCATACCAACCCCTCCTCCTCCACCGACCGACCAACACAGAGAAAAATCCCGTAGCTAGCCACCCACGCCTCGAATCCCTTTAAATTGCTTGGTTAATAGTAAGAAAACAAAAAGGCTTTGAGTAAAAACTTATTCTGGGTCAATTCATTGAGTTAAGGTGACCCGGTAATGTTTTCCCGGCTTGAAAGGGGCAAACAGCAAAGCACACAGAGAGATTAAAAAAAGTGGTCAACCTAAAATTACAAAGAAAGAACCACGGCTAAAATTAACGCGATCTTAACCAATGACCCCGCCTCTGAGTCTGCCGCTGAAACCCGGTCTAATTCCCCTGCCCTGAGTAGTTTTAACACAACAGCTTACCTTCAATGTGCTCTCTACGACTGTACTCCTGACGCGGATCTGTCGATAATATAGTGAGCCCCTGCCTGAGTGTATGTGAATGTGTGTGTATGAGCCCAGTGTTCGCTTGGTGTCAGCGTGAAATGTGACAGACCGTCAACGCTCAAGTCGGATTTCACCAGGCCTGCCCAATCGATACCAGAGAACAGCAAGCGTTTGTAGTTGTTATTAGCATACGCATCTCCTTCTAATTCACCGAGAACAAAAGAACACGAAACTAATTTTGAAAGTGCTAAATGTGGCTGGTTTTTACTCCCTCCGCCGAAAAATCACGACTTTGCCGGCAACGTGAACAAATTTAGGTTCGGTAATCGATTAGTATTCCCTGTTAAATCAGAAGCTGTGGATAGCAGGGAGGCAGGCTAAAAGGGGCTTTAAATTATTTATTTACAAATACCAAGCCTACCCATTGCAGCTGTTTCCTCTGTAGCCGAAAGTTCGCTTTAAAAATAAATATTCGCTGTGTTTGCAAAAGTTACATCGGCTATCATCTCGCGGTAGCGAGAAAACAAGACAGAGAGCGAGTAAGAAAATAGTGGATATATATAGAAAAAAACAGGTCTATTTAGCCCTAACCTGAAATAAAATAGCCTAGCGCGATGTAGACCATCCAGGCTTAAAAGAAGTGAGCGTGTTTGTGTGATCTAAGACAAATTTCTCACCGACAGAACAGGTTTGTGCATGTGTCTACAACCAAACACAAACCAGCTGAGCTCCTTATGTTCTTGTAATGTTAGAATATGAAAATTTCTTATTTTTTCCCCAGCATTTAGTGAAACTGGAGAGAGCATAACACTTTGTTATCTCAAGGAAATTTCAATCAAACACAACTGGACTTAGTTATTGTCTAGGAAGACGTTTCACCTCTCATCCAAGAGGCTTCATCAGTTCATGCTCGCATCTGACCAGGCTGGTCAGATTAATGTTGTGGAAACATTAACAGACTGTATCAAAGGTCAAAGATTTGGCCTGTATATGAACATTTTCTGACATAAGCTAGTGTAAATAATATGCAGTGTTGATATTCTATGCAAGCGGGTGTGAGATGGTGTGAAAGATGGCATGTGAGGAGAGACGTGTGTGATCTATGTCTGTCCTGTCCTCCCACTCTTTCCCTCTCTCTCTCTCACACACACACACTCCTAAACCCATCTTAGTCCATCTCACCTCCTATACCCTATTCCCTTGGTCTTGTTCTCTCATTTCACACACACTCAACCCCAACCCATCAACACCACTCCTAATACACACATACACCCCACACGCACACATTCTCTCCTCATTACACTCCCTTTCCCTACTTTGATGATATGCAAATATCCCTCCCGCCCTCCTTCCCTCACTCCTCCTCTTCTCTCTCTCGCAAGCAGCAAGCCTCTACACACACACACACACACACACACACACACATCACAGGCTAATGCGCTGTAGCAGCGTCCACAGACAGGCGGGGAGGATCAATTTTTCACCCAGTGTGCTACCGATATTCATAAGATAAGGCCACAGAAGAGAGAAGAGAGGGGAAGGAAGGGGAGTGGCAGAGATGGGGATAAGGAAAATGGCGAGTGGGTGTAGGGAAGGGAGTTAGAAGAAAGGGTGTCCAGGAAAAAGGGTGAGTGGGAAGCAGAGTGAGAGGAAATAGGATGAAGACTGGGGAGCAGTTAGTAGGGAGAGAGAGCACGGGTGAGAAAGTATGGGGAGGGTGGGGAAGTCTCGTGGGTGTGTGGGAGGGTGGAGGCAGGATGAGTAAGTGGGTTAGGGGTGGTAGGAAGGGGGGATGGGGTGTAGAGAGGGCTCTGGGGGATGGGGTTGGGAATGGATGGGGTGGTAAGGGAAAAAGAGGGATGGTGTGTGTGTGTGGGGGGGGGGTTATTTTGCTGACGTGCTCTCTTATTGGCTTGTTCAAACGCTGGGGGAGGGGCAGCCACAAACCATACTCTCACCAGCTGTAGGGAAGAGCAGAGAAACAAAGGGAGAGAGAGAGAGAGAGAGGAGGGGGGGGTGTGGGGGGGCAGATATGTGTTTTAATGTTGATATTCTGGTCTAATTAGATTCCTGTCTAAGTGGCGGAATGAATGCCGCTGATGAGATAGAAATGGGCGTAGTAGAAGAGGGAGCAGGCTTTGCTTGAGTTGGAGGATTCTGTTTTCAGTGCACACAAGGGGTTCTTGATCTATAATTCAATTTCACTTGAGAGACAGAGAGGAGCAAATTGCCAACACTGTCTCTTTTGGATACGTTCAAACTCACATTGTGTTGAAAAAGACTGAGTGTCTTTCTGAGGAGCAGCTGAATTTTAGATGACACGTCATTGCTTTAATACCTTCAGCGTTACCTAATGGTTATGCAATATGTTTTTTAAGGTTGTATTTGACAATAAAGATGTTTCAAATGATCAGAGCGTTTGAAATTTGTCAGTCTAGATACAAAGTTCACTACAAAGAAGACACACATATGGCCTACCATATGTCTGTCGAGACCATACATAAAAAATGTAAAAAAAATACTTGACTTGTCCTTAAACATGTCCATAAAATTAAAAGATTAATTAGGGAGCATGAACAGCATAGAAAAAGAAATACCATTCCAGCACACACAAGAAGGCAGATTGAGAGCCATGTGTTTGTGGAGCCCAGCTGAACCCCGCCTGCTAAACCAGTCCGCTGGCTGTGACAGACTGACAGGGAGGGAAATAGAGAGGGTTGTGTGTGTGAGTGTTTGTTAGAAGAGAACAAGACAAAAAAAAAAAAAAAATAGAGGGGGAATTGAGACAAAGATGCAGATTGACCAATGCAGACAGACACGAAAAATAAAACAGAAAGGAGACGACTAGGGGAGACATAGTGACATAAAGAAACATACAAAGAGAAAGAGAGAGGGGCGCATACTGTATTCACACATGGAGAATGAGAGAGAGACAGAGTAGCGGAAGCCAAGCTTGCTGTGGCTTAGCCAGACTGGAGCGGTGGGACTTGGCTGGCTGTGGACCCTTGGCTTCACTATTAAAGCAAGGGAGAAAAAAAATCACAGTCAAAAAATGAAAAGGGCAAAGAGCTATGCCAAGAATGCACAGGCAAGAAGCAACACATTAGGTTCTTTCCTTCTGCCTGCCTCTCTGTTTCCCCAAGCAGATCTAAACAATAGGTGGGACCAGCCTCGAGAACCGAGCACTATACACTCAGAACCCCGCTGAGTGACTGAGGTCGACTCTGGAAGTTCGAAACCATGTATAATCATTATCCCCTTGATATAGTTTCCCTTTTTTGTTTCCTCTTACATAGCTTTAAGGTTGTTGAAATCATACTATTCCACCCAGTCTAACTGCATGTATGAGCTTGTTCCAAGTCCTCATTGAAGTTATATGATATTTACAGGGAGTGAAATATTTTTAAACCAGAGGAAGGCATGTTTGTTATGGTTGCATCTTTAAATCAAATGGAAATATTTTAGATGTCTTGTGAATAATTTTATGCAAATTTTCCCCAAATTCGGTCTTCAAAAGAATTTAGAATTAAGTTCTGTGGGTTTGAAAAGTGTTTGTCTGCACAGCATGAGTTAGTAATGACTGGCCCACTGATAGGCCACAGTGGACTGCAAGTGTTACTAAAAAAGTACATTTTTTAAAATCAGTTATCTCTCTCTCCAGAAATGTTATGTGTCATGTTAAAACCAGACTAAGAGTCTACAGCCGTGCCAGCAGTTCTGTGACACTGTACTCAGGCACAGCGTTACTTTTAGCTAAATGCTAATGTCAGCTGGCTAACACCAGCCGGCTAACACCAGCCATTTTACTCATTAGAAATTTTACACAATGATGGGACATGGGGGGCATGACTGTCCCCACAAAAACTTGTGCCAATCCATATGGTAGATGTTGAAATATTTCACAGAATAAGTCAAATTATGACCTGCAGATGGTACTAGATTTAAACGATTTCATGGCAATCCATCCAATAGTTGTGAAGCCATTTCAAATATAAACTGTGTTGACACTGGAGCAAAAGTCAGGAGATCATCAAACTCAGCACAATTCATCCTCTGGGGACCACGACTGTCTGTACAAAATTTCCTGGAAATTAATCAAAATAATTGTTGAGATTTTTCAGGCAGGAACAAAACAGTGGACACCAACCACCTTCCCACTAGCTTGGCCTGCTGTGTTTACTCTCTTTTGTTAAGCAGCTCTTAAAGCTGATGGCATCACAACCACAAAAAGATCATGCTAGAATTTCAGTTCTTGGTATTTATGGCATGGTGTGTGTTAGTATCTGTTTCTTGCGTGTGCGTGTTTGTGTTTTTGTGTGTGTGTGTGTGTGTGTGTGTGTATTTCAAGAGCTGTGTTAGCCATTTGGAGGATTGGCATTGCATATCAGCTCCATAGAGAATTAAAAGCCAAAGCACTATCAACACCTGTTTAATTTATGCTACTGACACAGACACAGACACACACACACACACACACACTTGTACTTCTATCTTTGTGAGGACACTCATCTCTAGCCCCCTAACCTCAACCATCACAACTAAATGTCTAACTGCAACCCTAACCATTGAAGTATTATTGACAACAATGCAGACATCCAGAGTAGAGCAGAACTGTACATTTACTTCTGTGTTTTGGTGGTACAAGCATCACACATCAGCTTCCTTCACATATCACTTTTTACTGTGCAGGTGCCTTATACATGTCTTATACATGACATATCACAACAACCATTACCTAAACCTAATTCTAACTTGAAACCTAAAACCAACTCTTAACCCTCTTAACCCTATAACTCAAACTGGTCCTCACAAAGATAGAACTCACAAACACAAAGAACATCCCTTCACTGGTTTCTGCACACACCATACAAAACAACAGAATACCCCATAATGAAATCTGACTGACCCAGCCACTCACTGCCACTAATCATGTAGTAATGGTCGCAATGCCACAATCATATCACTACATAGAGGTATGAGGGGATTTATAGGCTTTGCCAGATTAATAGTGAAAAACAAGGACTTATTTTCCTGACTTTTCCATCCGCTGATACCCTGAGTTGTGGATTATAGCCTTTAGATCGTCTGACTCCAGAATGGCCGTCACAGAGGGGGATATTTGTGGAAAATCACACCCCAAAATGGCTCACCACATCATGGTGCACAGTACACCAAAATATCCATCCAACTGTGACAAATGAGTAGCAGAATGGCTTTTGTAACAGTTAAGGGTGAGAGAATTCTTTTTTTTTTTTTTGGCTTGGTTAGAAAAGTTTAAGCTGTTTGCCTTGCTTTTACAAAATGATGATTCCAAAGAGGCAAGGAAAAAGTTATTCGGAAAACTGATATTTTTACAGCAACAAATGAAAATATCAGAGGAAAAAAAAAGTTTCTTCTCTGTACCTCAAAGAGGTATCACAAAACAAATTACCATGTGGTCCTTTGGTTATCTTCATCTGTCAAATGTTTGAAATGCTGCTGATTTTGTTTGCCATATGTCTTGTACTGTGAGGCTGACTGTGTGTATGCAGCTGAGATGCAACCCCAAAGCCATGTCATATTCTGGGCTTGGAGGAGAAAGGTGGATGCCAAGAACTGAAACGTGATGACGAGTGGGTGTGTGAGAGTGAGTGGGGAAAAAGGAATCCTTCCAAAGGCTCTTTTTTTTTTTGCTCTTTGTGTGTGAGTGTGCGTTCATGTGTATGCACATGTGATCAAGAGTGCATTTATGTGTGGGAAGAAGGAATCCTTCCAGCCGTTTTCTTTCCTGAGCCTCTTCCTGTGCCCCCCCACCCCCACCCCCCTCCACACACACAGTTCTCAAAGCCGGCGTCGGAGGGTTTGGCCTCGGCAAGAGCCAACCCACCAGAGGACACGGAGGAGAGGAGCCAGTGTTTCTCTCCCTCTCTCTCCTCCGAGCTCTGCCTGTTTCCCACCACTCACTGAATGTTACTATAAATCCTGTTCACACACACACAAATATTCCCACATCTCTCCATCCAGTGTGTGTTGGTGTATCTCATATGACTTGGCAGAAGTGAACCATGCATATGTGCGTGCTAGTGCGGGAATGTGTGTGTTAAGAGTTTTGGCAGTTTCCTCAACGCAAGCCTTACCAAAAGATCCACTGGGAAATGTGGTTTTAACGCCCCCTCTCTTCTCTCCTCTTGTTTCCGTTCTCTCTCCATTTCACAATTACATAGCCTCTGTTCTTTTATTCTCCACTCCTTCTTTCTTTTTAATTTGATCCTTTTTTCCTGCATTCTGTATTTTCTTCAAATTCAACCTATGGAAATCCTCCCTTCCTCTCTTTCTAGCTATTCCTTCTCACTCTGATAACAAAAAACTTTGCTTTTGTGTGTTTGTGTGAGTGTGTGTGTGTATTCACTGTCTGCTCTCTATTAAAATCATAACATCATCATTTGCATCAAAAAACATTGTAAATTGGGTATGCATATAGGCGTCCAATTCAGGATGTAACTCTCCTAGCATTGTCCACACACAATGAATGCTGATGGAGAGACATGATAGGTTATCCTGTAGGGAAGGCTGGTCAGATGAAATAGCTACTTGGTATTCCATCCCTCTGCAAAGCATGACACACAGGAAAGGGATGCTAGCAAGTATGCAAATGATTAAATACTTCATATAACCCTCTGAAGTTCATCAGCAACAGAAATAATATGCAGATGTATTTGTAATGTGCGAGGGCTGTGAAAATGTCATTTACAAATCACAAATACTGTCAGATACATGCATATATGCGTGTGTGTGTGGATATATGTTTATTTACATACATAATATACACAGTGGGTTCAAAAAGTCTGAGTTCACTAGTCGAGATACTTCTATTTTGCATTTGTTTTCATTTGTATTTTCATTACAGATAATAATATCAATATAACAATTTGAGTGAAAAGTTGTATCTTTGAAAAATGTTCATGAATTTCACAATATCGTAGGATTTGGCGTGTCCCCTCTTTCCTCTGATGACACTTGAGCTTGACTCCAAAAGTTTTGTACAAAACCTGATGACCCATGTTATCACAACATGATTTGACAATGTTCCAAAGAGTTTCTTGTGATGTCACAGAATGCGTGGCTTTCTCATTAGTGTCCCTATAAATGTTCAATGTTGGACTGAGGTCAGGTGACTAAGGAACAAAGTCCATGACAGCCAGGACTCCCTGGTTCTCCTTGGTTTTCAAGTAGCTCTTGAAAAACTCTGGGGTGTGTTTGGGCTCATTATCCTGCTGCAGTATGAATCCCTCCCCATAAAGACGCAAACCAGAGGACATGTGTCTGTCTCCATGGACAAGGTGTGGTGAATTTGGTGCAGGTGTCCAACTCCAGAGTAGGCAAAACCCCCCACATAGACTGTGGTATCATTCCCTCTCCTGCTCCTCTCCTACCCCTCTATTACCACCATAAATCTTAGACTTGGATTGATCGGTAAATAGGACTTTTTCCAGTCATCCACTGTGAAATGCTGGTATCTCTTGGATCACCCCAAGTGTTTGACCTTGTTTCCCCTCTTGAGAAGAAGTTTAAAAACTGCTGCTCACCCTCTGAAACCAAGACAACCTTCTTTTGACTGGAGTCTCACGTTTATTTAGCAAATTGTGTTCAAGTTGCTTTTCTATCTCTCAGGGAACTAAGCTTGATGTCTTTATCTTCTGATGGTGTTGTCACTTTTGGATCTGTCTAATGGTGCTTTGGATACAATTGATCCAGTTTCTGCAAAGTGTTTTACAGTGCCACGCATTGCCCCCTTAGAAACCTTTAGTCTAGCCATGATTTGAAGCTAAGAAAGCCCCTCTGCTTCGAATAACAATTTGACTTCTCACACTTTCATTTAGTTCTGATACCATTTTTCCCACTATCACAATGCTGCTTAGTGAGCAATGATCTGCTAGAAATTTGAGATACGGCTGAAAACTGTTCACCTGGCTGCGAGTTGAGTTGCTTGAACAAGCCTCTGATAAGTAGTGCCACAACGGAAGGAACACAACTCAAGGAAATCTCACTTTTTGTAAAAAGGAGTTAAGTTGGTCAATGCCCCAAATTTGCTTCATTATTTTTATTTTACATCATATAATTTCCTGTGTTTTTAACTTTACATTCAAGATACAAAAGGGTCCTTGGTTCTTGACAAGTGGTCTTGATTAGAATTCTTATAGCTCATTTTTGAATCATAAAATATATAAACTATACTTCTACACATGTATGGAAATATAGTTGAAATACACTATTCAATAGACTGCTTTGACCTAATCCACATGGTTCCCAGCACATTCACTACCAAAACTTTATTTGAGACACTCAATTTCAACATCCGTTATCACATTACTTAAGTTTGTTTTGTAAATCTGTTACACGATTACAAAAGATGATGAATGTGCTCTTGCTTAAATTCAGAAACTTCAAAACTGAACCAACTATAAGTTTCAAATCCTTTTTCCACAGTATCCAAAAACTGTTTCCCATCCTTACCACAACAATATAAACTTGTGTAATGTGTAAATAAAACTACAATTTAAGATTAGGTTACTCAATGATTTATCAATGCATTCCTACAAAATAGTCAGACTCATAATAGACTTTTTTTTAAAAAAAGGAATAAAGTCGTCTTTTTTGATTTCACACATTCTTCTTCCTTTTCAAATCCTGCCTCCTATTTTACCCATAATGCAATTTAAGAGCCAACAGTTTTGTTGGAGATATGGCTATCTGATGCTAGTAGCAGCTAATGTTGCCTCATGCTGCAAACCACAAACAGAGAGCGTAAATTCACTTCTTTATAGCTCCACACAGATTTTTTTCATATTCAGACTTGTAGCTGGTGTAGCTGGGGGTAGCTGGTTATCATGCTAACCTCAGTAGAAGGGAAGAAATAATAGAAATAGAAGCAAAACGAGATTTAACACAGGTGTTGCTTTTCACTGCTGAAGACAGCTCTTAGCAAGTAAAAGAATTAAGTTTGTTGCTGAACTTGGACTGACTGGTAAGTAAACAGCCATTGATATTAATTCTGGCTATGTAGCAATAGCAAAAACTTACATATGGCACCTTTAAAGTCATTTCGCTAATGTAATTTGGTAAAAATTTGTAGGATCTGAATACTGGTACTTCTTCCACCACTATACTTTCCAGACGTTCATGCAGTTGTGCATGTGTTTCACTCATTCATAAGGCAGAAATGAGTTCCACTGACAGTGATAGGGATCGAACCACACAGACGTTTGCCTGTTTTCCACACTGACTTCAGTGGCCTTATTCTCCTCTGCAAAGTTCATCAGAGTTCATCTTCTTTGTCCCCGCTGAGCTGAGGCTGGCTACTGTCTCCCATCCTTGTCTCGCTCATCTCTCCTCACCCCTGTCCCTCCCCAGGTCTGCTTCCATCACCTATCCCGAGGGGATAACTGCCTCTACACGCACACACACACACACCTCCTCCGCCCCTGCCTGTCCCTCAACCAACCCAGCCTCACCCTGCCTCTCCCTCTGCTCTTTGGCTGCAGCCTCTTTATGTGATGTCATTGAGGAGAAGTGCGGCCTTTTTGGTGTGTGTATGTGTAAATGGGTGTGTGGTGTGTGTCTGTGTGAGTCAATGAGCGGGGGCGTGCATGCGTGTGAGTATGTGACAAGGAAAGAGAGACAGACAGAGTGAGTTAGAGAGAGAGAGGATCGACAGAAAGAAGGAAAGAAAGGCACAAGTATCAGGTTTCCCTTTTCAATTCAGAGGCTCAACTCCTTGTTTTTAATCTAGAAAAGAGGGTGAAAAGAGCAGGAAAGGAGAGGAGATAGCTGGGAATTTGAGCTGCTGACAGCTGGTTTTTGTCCCTTCTCTCCTCACCCCTCTTTCTTTCTTTTTCTCTCCCTCTTTCTACCTTTTTTACAGTGTCATGGCTGGGTCTCCAAAGCATTTGATGTAAGCAAATATACAACTGACTGACTGTAAAAAATGATGCTTATTTATATGACTTTATATCTGTTGTCATATAAAGAAGACTTGATTAGAGATGCTGCCTGTCTCCCCTTTTCCACTGATGATAGTATTTACTTCTCAAATCACATTTTTCTCTCTTCCTGTGACGTCTCACTCACCACATCCTGGTTTTGACTTCACAAGACGCCAGCATATCTGCAGTTTAACGGTTTTCCTGTCAATTTTCAGTTCACACTCGTGCTCTCATAGGATATATTTTCTCACTCCGCCAGCTTAAGTGCACGCACATACACACACACTGTATGATAAATAATTATATACTATCATGGTAGGCTACTGTCCAATCTGCGGGAAGCCCGTCTACTTTGGTGAGTCTGACCTCTTTAATGTTTTTACTCTATGTGTGTGTCTTCCATCTGTCTGGCATCTTCTTTCTGTAAGGTTCTCTATTTCTTTCTGTCTTTCTTTTTTGCCTTCTGCAAATGTCTGTTTTTTCACTTTAATAGGAAAAAATAGAGAGATTTGAATCAGCAAGAATTGTTAGAACTTACACTAAAATGTCTATGGGAAAAAGAAAGAAAAGTAAGAAACAGGTGAAAATATCATCAGTAACAACAGTAATACACATTTCTTACAGTGAACTTTGTAACCCAACCACAGGTGCAAATGGCTGCATTCCATTAAGGTGTACTGGTGTCAATGCAGTGATATTGTGCACAGACAACTAAATACAACTAAACAGAAAACAGAAGTAAGCTATTGCTAACATTATTAGTTACACCTGTGTAATTTCTAATGTTTTCCTGCTATGGCATGTTAGATTGTCTGCTTTGAGAGAGGGTCAGTGCTATCCATTTTGATGTGTGCTTAAAAGGGTTGATTAGAGAGAAAAATAACTTCTCTCTGGCTTTCTCTTTCAAGCTCACACACAAATGCACATCCATGATAACAACAGGATGTGGGTCTAGCCAAACATGCTTGCATGCTGCTCTCTGGGTTTCCTCCTTACCTTCTGCCTCTTTTAGTTAAGTCCGCCCCCACGCTCAGACCTCATCTATTAGATTCACAAACTGTGCTCAAACCAGCTATTTCAAGTCGATTTTGCTCCTCTTTTACTGCTAGTTTTACTTTCCTATTCATGTGCCAGCTAAGTTCAAATTCTCTGATGTGACCTGGCCTACTTACCTCTTTTCCTCCAACACCACACTCTCTGGCCTCTTTGTACTGAAGAGAGTAACAGTGCCTATATTCTGAACCAGACACCTGAAATCCTACATATTTTGTATAAATTAGATGAGAAATCTTTATATATGTGAACTGATTGTTACACATTTTAAAAAAGCTAGACCTGGTATGAAAATTCCTCAGACTGTTTTAGTTGAATGTCCCACCCTGCCTCTCATTAACACAGTCCTCTTCTTTCTTTGGTCCAGGTGAGAAAAAGAGGTCCTTAGGGAGGGACTACCACCCTCTGTGTCTGAAGTGTCAGAGGTGCAACAGACAGCTCACAGCTGGACAACATGCAGAGGTACATGAGGACAATGAATAAGGAAATACAGAGAAAACTGGGGAATGCTTCAAAAAGCATTTGAATGAATAAATAGGACAAGCTAATAAATGTTTGATGCAATAAATATGTCCTGCTGATTGTGTTTCAGTATGATGAGAAGCCGTACTGTTCATACTGCTACCTGAAGATGTTTGGTCCAAGAGGTACTGCCATACACACGCATGCACACACATACATAGTCTGGCACACACACACACACACACAATTTCTGAATCTCTTTTTTCTGTGTGAATCTCTCTTGACAGGTAACAGGTGACTGGTGTCGCCATGGCACAGTGCACCCCCGCTACAGAAACCAGACTGAGCTAAAATGGACAAACGCTGACAGAAAAAGACACACAGGGCCTGTTTAATAAAGAAATTTAATTAATAAATATGAATGATAGATATCTATATATTCACTTCCACAAAATTAAATATTTATAAATGTGTGATGACCACTTAATGGCATGTGTATGTGATTGTTCACTTTTATAATATAACTTAATTTTGCATGTGGAAAATTGTATGTCAGTATTGATGAATGCATTTTTAAAATATTTCAACATCAAATCCTGGTGGACGTCTGAGTCTGTGTTGCAGACTTTGCAATCAGGAGCCCACAAGCTCGGATGTATTTACTTGCACGCTAACAAATACTCTAATCACCAACAACACACATGCACATGCAGAAAAATGAGTTGAGCTATAGGGTTCTCCCCCTCTCCCTCATCAAGCAGCCAGTGGGGGAGAGGGAGGGGTGAGGGGAAAGGAAGCAGGAATGGATGAGGGTGGTTGCTGTTGGCAGGGTAAACCAGATCTTATGCCAGCAGAATCTGCTGGAATGGGTGCTACGGTGAAGCAAAGACGGATCTCCACATGCACACACACACACGCACACACACACACTGTGTGTCTTGACTGCTGCAGGGACTTGTCACCCAGTGGTGGGTGAACTATATAGGTTTGACACACACAGACACACACATGCGCGCATGCACACACACACACACACACACATAGAGAAAGAGAGATGTGCTGATGTGCTTCTCTGTTAAGTGTCATGTGTCACACGAGTGACATTTCAGGTATTTGTTCATGACGAATGGAGGGATACAGAAATAAAGGGTACAGACGGCTGAGGCAGAGACAGTATGGAGAAAGCTGACGGACAAGGGGAGAGAGGGCTGATTGGATTATTTTAACATCTAGCAAAGAGCTAGCAGGGGGATGCCTGTGTGTCTCTACGGTGTGTCTTTGAACCTGTCCGTCTCCCTCTCAAGCCTCTAGATCCCTCCTTCATCCTCCCTCCTCCTCTACCCCTGCTCTTTTCCCCTCCTCCCTTCCCTCCCTTCCCTCCCTCCTCTCTCCAGTCTCCTTCACCCCCTAACCTGCTACCTTGATAGATCACATGACTGCTGTGATACCAGCTGGCTGGCTGCTCATTTGCATGTGTTACAGCTACTCCCTTATTAGAGTGCTGGGTGGGGGTGGAGGAGCCTGGGTTGTAGGTGGAGAGGGGCTGAGGGCTAAGGGAGAGCGTGGTGCTTTGCAGACCACTGGGTGATTGAGGGGTGCTGAGAGAACAGAAAGAAAAGAAGAGAGAGACCATTCATTTATAGGGGAGATAGGAAGAGAGAGGGGAAAGTGAAATAGAGGAATGGAAAATTTACTGCATTAATCCTGGGAAAGTTAATGCGGAGGTTCTTCAACCTGCATTAATCCACCTTGGCTCTAAAGTGAAAAAAGTAAAATGTATCATTATCTTACCAATGGGTGTCTGCATCAGAAAAAGGCCCATTTGTGACAGTCTGTGGGTAGGCATGGAATTACTCCTGTGATGGCCAGATATTAAGAATGATGAGACTTGATGAGGAATTAAAACAGATTGATTAGGAGCACCACTGTTTTACATCAAAGAAGTTTGTTTCTAAGGAAAAGCTATTTTATGTGGGAGCGTTTCAACGTTATGCAAGTTTTCATTAGTGTATCAATGTCGACATCTAGCGGCCATAAAAAATTACTGCTACGTGTCACAGGAAGGCATGCATTAACGTGAATGAATAGACAGTGAAGGCATCATTGTACTTGCTTGCGAGGTGTCTTTAACATTTTCATGAATAAAATAGCAAAATGCCAGTGTGTAACACAGCGTCCGTTTTTAATTGTTTAATCCACATCGAATCAGTTAAAAAGTCTGCCTCAAATTACTTTAATTTGACAGGTAGGTTGTTGACTGAAGTTGGCTATGAGTTAATGAAGCTATAAAAATGCAGCTTTACATTAGGTTCCATTGACTGTTTACAATGTGAAAAAAAAAACACACAGCCAGATAGATTAAAAACAAGGAAACTGTTCTTAAGCAGGCTAAAAAGTGATGCCCTTATACTAACTCATAAAGTCACCCGTTTTTACACATTTAATCTCCAATAAATAGCTAGACCTGTAATTTATTTTTTATAGGACCGTAAAACTAATAGCATAGTATTTGGTTAATGGCCTACATTACCTATATCCATCTGCATTTTAACTTTACAAACTGGACATGTGGCACAAGGTTTGTGTTATAAGATGCGTTATAGAATTGTTTTGCCGGGTGTACTTGTTAAGGGCAAATTTGACCCAGAAATCGTTAACAATTTAAGCTTCGGGAGTCCGGACTTTACGAAGAGTACTTGAAGGCAGTTTCAGCCTTGAAGCGCATGCGCTTTGAGCTAACTAGGAAGCAGAGCAGACGAGCTTGAAGGATTATGTGTACATATCGGTCAGAGAAAGCAGCTGCCTTCGAATAATTTATTTGGGGTTTATGTACTCGGGCGTCTTTGAAATGGAAGGCTGACAACTTGAGGGAAAGCCGGTGTTATTTACTGAAATTGTATGTATTAAAAACTGAGCGACAATGATGTCAGAATGCGACCCGACAGAGACAGAGACCAGCGAACCCGCGCAGGACACCGGAGCAACAGCGGTGTCCGTGCTGGAGTCTAACTTTCACTCCACGGACCCTCCAAAGGTATTATTTGACAAAAACCGGACAGGTTTGGGGCACGTGGCGAACCCCGGAGTCGCCGTTCGCATTTCGGACTCCTGTGAAAGCGTCCTGACCGAGCTGGAGACGGACGGCTCGGGCGAAGAGGCGCTGTTGTTACCTTGCTTAGCAGGAGGCTCGACGTCTCCGCGGGGTGCGCGAGAGAAGCGGAGCAGGCGGAACAGACACAGCTCGTCGTCGGATAAAGACACCTTGGCCTCCCCAGGTAACTGTTTTTGATCAAGGCCTTCGAAATCCTCTTATCGCAACTACTGATGAATGAGTAGGCGGTTAGGTCAGTGAAGCAATGTTCAGTGTCCTGTTTTTGTCGCATATGCTTCAGTGCAGAATAACACCGGCTGATTATTGGTAGGTGTAGAGATAACAATGACTGCAACGTGGCTAAAAATTGTGCTGTTATGTAAGTCTTCTGTGGAGTACTAACCATTTCACTGTGCCTCCCTCTGGGACCCCCTGCCTGATTTGGGAACCAAAACTTTGGATCATGACAGGAGAAAAAGCAATGACCCGTTGCCTTGGTATAACTGAAAAGGCTTCTGAAAAAATCTTTGTGGATGGATGAAATCTGTCAATACAGTCATGTCACATTGAAGGTATTTGGTTTGTGTTTACATTGAGATGAAGTTTGTACCCTGTGTGTGTGTGTATATATATGTGCGTGTATTCCAGTCTGCTGATGTAATAGCTAAGTATTATCACGCATGTGGATGATATGAGCTGGCACTTTTACCTGGTGACCTCAACACTACAAGTCTTGCCACGAGTAAAGTTCATAGTGTAACCAACTTTAAAATGTCCTCACCTTAAAGGCCCATTGGTCATACCTATGGTAACTGTGTAACAGTACCTATGCAGCAGGTGTTAAGGTTTTTAGGCAGATGTCTTCCTCTGTGTAGCTGACGACTCATATAGATTAGCATATCATCTATTTTTTTTGCCATTGTGTTGTTTGTGTTGCGTATCTGTCGTCACTCATAAATATTCACAGCACTGGATTTATTTTGGACTATAAAAAGAAAGGGTTGGTATAGCGGAAAACAAAGAATAGGTGATCTTGTCGCCATGGAAGCATCGCATATTCTGACTTTAATGCTAATTGGATTTAACACCACTCCCCCTCATACCGCCCACCTCTTTTTTTCCCTGCAACATAATTTTTTAGCATTTGTTTCCTCATATTTTCACTTCTATTGATCTGTGTCTTTCTCTGTGGAGATCTGTTTTTCATCCATGTTCTATCAGGGCCAAAAAAACTAGGCCACAGGTAGACACGCTGAGCCTGAAATTGCAGGTGTTAGTGTCCCATTTCCTGTGGCCTTTTAGAATAATAGTGTTGGGATCTAGAATTACAACACAGTCTGTATTGCAAATTAGGAGTCACACAGGTAGTCCTAAGAGCCATTGCACTGCATTGCTTTGGATGACATAAAATGTCATTCCAATATATTGTAAATTGTGGCAGATAAATTCTACCAAGTGTTATTATCTCTCAGAGCATGGCTTGAATGTAATGTGAGGGTTTTACGGGCCAGGTGGTAAAATGTACATGCATCCAACCACGGACCTGCATTCAGCTGTTCAACCATTTTGCAGCCTTCTTTCACCTGAGTCCAGAGTTGCCAGAAGTCGCAAGCAGTGTTTATTTTATCTGATTTAAGGTTACACAACACCATTTAATCTTGATTAATACAATTGCGACATTTAAATACACTGAAACACTTAATCGTAACCGTGTAAACACATATAAAGTTGTGTTTCAGTAGCCACACATCTTGGCCTCTTTCAAATGTGCAGTGTTGAGACATTTCCACCCACTGTATACACTGCAGGTCAAAGGTCTCTAGAGCTCTTGAGCGGGCTGTAATCAGTGAAAGAGCTCTGCTGGGCCCATTAACTGACCAAGGGCTCTGAGACAGACATTAAATATATGGATAAGGCCACTGTGCAAACAGACATACAAACACTCTGTAGCCAGTGCAGCGATGATGTTGATGAAGAGGGAGTTAGAGAGAGAAAGTATGCATGTATTTACTTTCACTCTGGTCTGCAGGATGAGAATACGGAAAGCGGAGAGACAGAGAGAGATATTTCGCCTCCCACACAATGAGACATTATCATAGACTTTCATCAACTGTACAATCCAATGCAAGTATACATCCTTCATCTGGCATGATAGCTGAATAAACACAATAAATTTATTGTTAGAACGAATAATGAAGATAAAATATTGTGTCAACACTGCCTTCACACAAAGAGAAAACTGCTGTAAATCAGAAGCAGCCTGCAGGACTTCATCAATTTTTCCGGTCTGTGATGACACCATATTATTCCCAAATTAAAGTCAAATGGAGCTGTTTTTGAATTGCAGTCAGCTTCAACATCCTTGAAGATGCAAGTCACCCAATATGGGGAAACAAACACTGCAGTTGAATAAATATCAGACCCTAGTGAAGTAAAAATTCAGTGTGAATTTGCCTCTGTAACACCTGTATGTGAAGAAATTTTCCTCTGTAGTTCACATGACCAACAAAACCCCTGACAAGTATCTAGCGCTAAAAAATCCGATCCCGATGGGGCATTTGCATATCTTCATCCTTCTATTCTCTTCTTTGTTCTTAATCACTTCTCCCAAAACCTCTTCATGAATTAGCTTCAAAAGCTATCTTTGTTTCTCCTTATCTCTCTGTGACAAATGGCACGTTAACTGTCCTCCCGTCCCTTTGTCCACCCCCCACCCTCCTCCCAGTAAGTTCGTCCCTTCATCTCCCTGCATCCCACTTCAGACTTTAGTGTGACTGATACAGAGCATATGGAGCCTTTCTGTCAGCTGACAGTTCTGCCTGTGTGAGAGTGAGAAGATAGAATGTGTCATGTGTCATATGATTGGGTCTTCATCACAGGAATAATTAACACGCCAAATTTGTCAAGCATCTAGATATTTAGATTCACAACAAAAATACCATTTCAACCAGTGGCAGAGTCAATGGTGTCGCTCTTCAGCCTTGTCGCCACAGCAAGACTGTGGGTTTCATGCCACAGTCCAAAGACATGCTTTGCCCAGGAATCTATGATTCTAAATTGCGTAATGTGTTTCTGTGTGTGTTAGTCTTGTGATAGACTAGCCACCTGTTTAACCCCACCACCCAGCAGTAAGTGCTGGGACAGTTCCAGCCTCCCATGATAAGTTAGAGGATGGATGATGTCTCCAGTTGCCTCATACAAACTGTGTGCATGATATAACACAGTAGAATGGGTAATATGAGGAGAAACAGAGATGAAAAGATATAGATAAGCTTACAAACATAGAAATATACATTCTTTTAGATTAAACTGTTTTCATTTTCAGTGAATTTGCACCTCCTAAAACAAATTTGCTTTTCACTTTTTAAAATCTGTGCTCACTTTCAATTTTTTTTTATTATGCAGCATCATCTTTTTACTTAAAATTGGTATTTACAAAGACATCCAGATCAGTTAAGAATGTTTTTCAATATTCTTCATTCTTCTTCATTGCTATGCTATGATATAGCTGATAGAACCATGATGAAATGGTTCAGGTGATGGGACCGCTTACAATGATTCCTGACTGGGAGTTTAAACTTTCAAATTATCTTTTAAAAAAGAAGACGAATAGGAAAGTTTCATTTATGTTTTATCATACATTAAGTGTATATAAAAATATTAACACAGATTGTTATGACTAACATCTGTAATAGTTTGTCAGTGCTTTTATGATCTAAGAATTTTGCCAGTCTTTCCCTCATAGTGCTTTGAGGTTGTCCAAAGTGTTTTACTAACATGACATTAATTTAACACTATATTTTGGAAGGGTCTGATGGCAGTATCATTGTTCATTTTCAAGAATAGTCATATTTTACTGTAGAGCAGTCTGACTGCCCACACTGTAAATGGGGTAAATTTTAATATTTTATCTTATTCCCATTCTAGGCACCAACAGTGGGGACTTCAACCATTTCCTGACGCATCCTGAGTTTGCAGATATTATCCAAAGGGCGGAACAAGTTATCGAGAATGGTGTCTTTCCAGAAAGAATCCTACAGGGTTCCAGTGGGAGCTACTTTGTCAAAGACCCAAAAGGGTGGAGCTTGGAGGATAGAGGAGTAGTAATGATAAACGATGCTATGGGGAAGGAACAGACCAAGAATAGTGCTTTCCCAAAGTTTACTGCATACCCAATCCTATTTATCCATCTAGTTCAGGTTTCTGAACTGGTGATTAAGTGTGCTAGTTTTATGACACTTAGTTTACTGTGTTGCCCATGAGGCTCTGCATTGCTCTCGAGCAGAGTCAAACAGCTGAAAGGAGGAAGGGGAAGTGAGGAGTTGAGAAATACAGAGGAGGAGAATCTACAGCAGAGACTCGCTGAATAATGCAACCAGTGATGCTCATGTCGATAACAGAGTAAGCAAGCATGCACGATTAGCATCACATTAACAGGTTTAACACACACTGCAGGAAAGCATATTGATCTCACCTGTTAAAGGATCTCTGTCACTTTACATTTGTTGCTGATGATGTTACAGTTCTTTCTGTGATTGTTCATCATGTTCTTACAGGTCCCATGAAACAAAAGTACTATATATCTAGAGTAAACTTGGTGTAAATGACTGTGTTGTATTTTTCCATGGTCAGCCATGTGCCAGATATCGGACAAGTTGCATTTCATTCTCTTTTCCTGCTACAGAAAATCATTGGTGTTTTTAAACCAAAGTCAGAGGAACCTTAGGTCACCTGAACCCCAAATGACCAAATATTTTCACAATTGTCACGCACATTTTATCTGTCTGTAAACAATTTGAACACAGAAACTCTTGAACCCGTTTTTTTTAAAACAGCTCTCTCAAGGTTTTGTGGTTGTTCTTTCTCTTCCCTTTCTCATTAGCTGCTGTCCATGTTGTTTTGCTGAGGCTGTTTGTTGCCTAACCAGGTTACTCTCAGAGGCTGCTGCCTCACTGGTTGATACCAAGCTTGGCCTGGGAGTGGTGCTAAAACCAAGGTGGGGCTCAGGGAGAGCATGCACGTTATCGCATTTGAAAGTTTTTAAAGTTACAGCGTGCAGTCAGGACCCTACCTGGAAATTTAACAGATTTGTGAGTTTATGTGGAATGTAGTTCAATGAACACTTGAATGAACCTGGATGCAGATGCATTAGATTTTATTTTTATTTTTACTTGAGCCGTGGAAGAAATTATTCAGTGGTCACAAAGTACAACTGAAACACTGTTAACGAGCATCCTCCTTTTATCAGGTGGTGTATTTGGCTAGTGAGATTCCACATAGCGCCTAATGACAGAGCGGAAGTCCAGGGGGAAGAAGTACTAGAGAAAGTTCCTGCTGTGGGACGACGCCCACAGAGTGGGACTGCCACCTGTTGCAATAGAGACTTAAAATTTCTTCAGGATCTAATGCCACCAACCTTTAATAATTGTTTGGTATAAGCACAGGCTGCATTTCTCTTGAGAAGGACCATACAAACGGTGTAATCTCCAACAAATACTAATGCTATATGCTATATGTTTCTGTAGTGTCTAAATGTTGTTTTTACATATACGTATCTGCTGTCTCAACATTAAGGAAGTGAAGGAGTTGTCTCAGTGAGGGCTCACTAGCTGCTGATGCAGCCCTGCAGAGGACACAGTAAAAGGAATCGTAATACACTGTTCGTTCTTGTGTTCCTGAAAAGACAGGTTTATTCAAAGAAATAGGTCAGAGGGACGATAAATGTCATCCCCTGCTTTAAATTGGGTTTATTTTTTCAGGTCTTCAAACACTGAATGGGTATTCTTATCTCTTGTATGGTGTACTGTATTCATCTCTAGTGCCAGTTTTAGCATATAATCTAAAAACCTGTATAACAACGTATTGTAGCCGCCCTCTGGGTGATATATATCTGTGTACATGTGAGATGTTGTTAAAGGCAATTGTGAGGAAGCTATTTCAGTATTTCAACTGTCATGCTCTGTGGACATTCTGCCCATCTACATCACAATTTACATGTTAAGTCATTGTACCACACCACATTATTAATATATAAACAAACAGCCCACTATTTCAGAGCACTGGAACATTAGAGCACAATGGTGCTTATGTGGCGTGATGTTTCTGTGCCAGTGGTGTTTCCAGGTGGGCCTGTTTCAGCTGTTTGTGAGTGGTTACCGTGAAGTAGACTACTGGCTATGTGGCGCTTTGAGGCAGAACCACTGCCAGAGAACATCAGGAAGGTTGCAATGCAGTTTGAGCGGTTGGTGGTGTTGTTGACTATGTTATCCAAACACGGTAAGGGTGTGCCTGTGTTGACATTTTAACACAGTCTTTACTGAAACTTAAAACACAGCATTGCATAACAACCCATCAGTCAAATGTAGTTCCTTTTACTGGCATTGACTTGGATTAAGAAAGCCATTCATCATATTTAACTAAAATTATTCTGTGTAAGGTCTAAGTGTCTTACTTGTCACATTTATTATCATTGTCACCAGCAGTCTTTGCAGGCAGTCCAATATTGTTGATAATGTCAGCCCACAGTTTTTTAGTGTGTGTTGAACTGCATTTGCACTGTCATTATGACCAATAATTTGAAGGCTGTAGATCATGCTCCTCTCTCTCTCCCCTTGCGTCATATCTGCACATGAAAACTTTCTATTAATTTTTACCTCCATTCCTCTTTGTCTTGCTTTCTCACCGTGGAATGACAACTGGTTGCCGATCAAGTATGAGAAGCCAGGAGAAGGAGGAGAAGGAGACGGACAAAGGTGAGTTAAACCCACACATGCTTGAGCTGCTAGAATGTTGACATTTCACAGTAGGACACAGGCGTTTATGTTATTATGGGTTTGCAAGGGAATGATTTTGAGTTTCTGTTTGTATCCCATAGATGCACACATACACAAAAGCATAAGCAAACACGCACACACACACACACACACACACCTGCATACTTGATGCCTGTCACTTCACACATTCACACACAGGACACACAGGCCAGCATTAGCACACAATAGCTTGATATTGCAGGTCTGGAACAAACCTGTGCCCCAGTGACCTTGCTGGTTCAAAACAGCCAGACCACTATCTGACTACCTATCATCAGTCATTATTTGTCACATATTGATAAATGAGTAAATGTTGTCATCTTTCTGTCCAACTAATCAGCTCTTTGACAGTGATCAATAATCAGCTTGTCACTGGTCGTTAATCATTCAGTCAAAGTGAATGCTGATGTGGTGCGGTGATCTTTTTTTCCTCCCTCCTGTGGGATTCAGAGTGGCCAGAGAACTGTTCCAGACTCCCGTACCAAGATTGCAGCGATTGATAATGGCTCTAGCCTTTCCCTTTAAACACCCGGATGAATGGAGAGCCTGTACGTTGGTCTCTTTTCTCACTTGTCATTTATACTCTATCTCTGCTGTTTTTTGTCTGTTAACACCTCCTTACTAATAATGATGAAACAGCATCTATTGATTTTCATCCTGGATTAGTTCATCTTTATGTCATTTTGTCTACAAATCTTCAAAAATGGCATGGACATCACAAGTTACAGAACACAATATACTGAAATAGCATTTTATATATTACAGACAATTCATTATATTAATCGTAATATTTTGTAAGAAAAACAAGAAAGCGCTTTTTAACTTCTTTTTTTATTTATTTTAAAGTCAAGACTAATTAGGCTTATGAAAATCATTACTTTGGTGGAAATATACTTTGCCATCTTCGTTAGGTCTAAATATGAATAGAGCGACTGGAAGACAAGCTTAGCTTAGCATAAACAACCCATAAAAACAACAAACTAAATATGTGTTAGTAGACATTTAGACAGAAATCTGGCTATTGCTCTGTTCGTTTCCAGGTTTTATGCTGGCTGTTAATTGTATGCTGACTCTAGTCATATATTTATCGTATAAACATGAGAGAGTGGTATCGGCCTCTCAGATGAGCTCGATAAGGAAGCAACACCGTAATTTCCGGACTATAAGCCGCTAGTTTTTTTCACACGCTGAACCTTGTGGCTAAAACAATGATGGCTAATTTATAGATTTTACGGCTGATTTAACTTCATGCGCCGCCAAAACATTTAGCTTTGTCACATCAGACCAATGAAATTACCGAACGTCACAGTGGATCAATGAAACTGTCTTCGAATTAGATCAAACGACTTCACACTAAATTCTTCAGATCAGTCATTTTGCTTTTAATGCACACCCCATCATGGAAAATACAATAGAAATGCATATTATGCAGCTTTTAAGTTAAAGGCAATCGATCTGGCTGTCGAAAAAGGAAATAGAGCTGCTGCACGTAAGCTTGGCATCAATGAACTGGACATGGTGAGACGCTTTGGAGACGGCGTGAATGTAAATATCTCATGTTACAACGACACTCTGGGCGGCTATAGACAAGTGCGCCTATATATGTAAAAAAATTTTCTTTTAAATTTAGTGGGTGTGGGCTTTATATTCAGTGCGCCATTAGTCCGGAAATTACGGTAAAAGTGTATTTTGTATTTTCCCAAATGTTGAACTGTTCCTTCAGGGTATCACTGTAATGGTGGTGACAGAGGGTTACTTGATGTCATACAGTATATTGACAAACGGCTTTTACGCCATCTCCTTCCATCAGATCCATTCCACTGCATGCCCCAGGCTAAGGTGGCCTTTTTCCAGGAGACCAGAGACCTGTGCTGTCCTTCTCTCTGACATGAACTTTGTGCAGGACCTCTGTGAAGACCTCTATGAGATGTTCACAAAGGCCACTTTTTTCCTCCTTCTCTTCCTCTTTTCTGTTCGCGGAGATTAAAAATTAGTGGTTTTAATAGTCATGGAAATAAGCAGCTGTCATAGTAAAGTATTGTGTGCATGTTTGAATCTAACGAAACATGACACATAGCACCTGAAACATGTTATTTTCTTTCTTCAGATTGATAAAGGCTTTGACAAAACTATGTTTGTGACAGATGTCTGTTATGAGGGGACAGGTGAGTTTTTTTCAATCATTTTTGACTGTGCTGTTCTTTGTCAGTTTGTCTCTCTCCCTTGTGTCCTCTTTTTGTTCTTCCCATCCTTTCCTTTTATATCCTGCCTTGCTCCTTTCTCCTCAGGCTCCCCACTTTCATAGTCACAGTTTCTTTACCGTTTGCTCTGTAACCCTACTCACCACCGTCTTAACCTAATTCCCCACTCTCCAACCCCTGTTCATCGTCTCTGCCTCACATTTCCTGTCTTCTGCTCTGCCCTCACATCTTCCCAGTTTCTCTTTACAGTGGCATGAAAGTTTGGGCACCCTGATAATTTTCAAGATTTTCCTTTATAAATCACTGGTTGTTCGGATCAGTACTAGTTAAATATATCATATAGCAGACAAACACAGTGATATATGAAATGAAATGAAGTTTATAGGATTTACAGAAAGTGTGCACAATTTTTAAATGGAAAAGTAGGTGCAGGTGCATAAATTTAAAGGCACCCTTGTTTTATTGATTTGAATACTTTAGCACTCAATTATTGGAACACAAAATTTGTTTTGGTAAGCTCATTGACCCTTGACCTACATACACAGGTGAAGCTAACCATGAAAGGGTATTTAAGGTGGCCAATTGTGTTAGCCCTCTCTCGCATCTTCTGAAGAGTGCCAACATGGGAGCTCCCCAAAAACAACTGTTGTCAAAATGACTTGAAAGCAAAGATTGTTCATCATGGTTTAGGAAGGATTCAAAAGCTCACCCAGAGATTTCAGCTGTCAGTTTTCACTGTGAGAAACATAGTGAGGAAATGGGGCACCACAGGCACAGTTCTGTGAAGGCCCGAGTGGCAGGCCAAGAAAACTTCAGATAAGCACAGGCGGTTGACAGGAGAATAGCCAAACTCCAACCCACAGACCAGCTCCAAAGACCTACAACATGATCTTGTTACAGATGGTGTCACTGTGCATCGCTCAACCATTCAGCGACTTTGCACAAGGTGATGCTGTATGTAGAGTAATGCGAAGAAGCCCTTCGCTATTACGCCACAAACAGAGTCGCCTTGAGGTATGCTAAAGCACACTAATCCAGCTTTACTCAGGTTAAGGTGCTGTGGACTGATGAAACTAAATTGAGTTAATTGAAGGCAAACAAGTGCTGTGTATGTAATTATGACAGAAGAAACACAGCATTCAAGACAAACACTTGCTACCCACAGTAAAATTTGTGGTGGTCTCATCATGCTGTGGGGCTGTGTGGCCAGAGCAGGTACTGGGCAATCTTTGTTAGTTGAAGGCCCATGGATTCCAGTCAGTATCAGCAGATTCTGCGAACAATGTTCAAGAATCAGGTGACAGTTGAAGTTGCGCCGGGCTGATGTTACCTAACAAGACAACGACCCCAACACTGCTCAAATTTACTAAGGCATTCATGCAGAGGAACAAGTACAACGCTCTGAATGGCCATCTCAGTCCCCAGACCTGAATATTATTGAAAATCTGTGGTGTGATTTCAGCGACAATCCATGCACGAAACCAACAAACCTGACTGAACTGGAGATGTTTTGTAAAGAAGAATGGTCAAAACACTTCAACCAGAACCAGACCTCATTGAAGCCATAGGAAGTGTTTAGAGGCTGTTACTCTGCAAAGGAGGACATACTGAATATTGATGTAATTTTTCTGTTAGTGCCCAATGCACCCGCCTCTACTTTTGTTTTAAAGAATTATTGCACACTCTTCTGTAAATCCTATAAACTTCATTTCACTCTCATATATCACCGTTTGTTCAAGTATATGATATATTTAACTTTGAATGATCCTAACAACCAGTGATTTATAAAGGAAAATTCAAAACTTATCAGGGTGCCTAAACCATACCACTGTACCTTCCTGTCCTTGCTGTAATGTATGACTATTCAGTGACTACAAAGTGTGGTAATATGAAGTAACTATATGTCAAAATCTCAACACAATAATACCTCGATAACAAGTCCACAATAGAATATTTATTGCAATATTTTTAAAAGGCAAATGAAGACTTGGAATAAAAAATTGATAGTTGGATACTAATAGCTAGTCTTATTCCCCTGACGGTAGGTAAATCAGGCTGGCAGTGCATATTGTTTTGTTTATCTGTCACTTTTTCCTCTCTCTCATTTCATGACACAGGGGAAACCAAATGCATCCACACGTCAGATCTAAAAATGCTCATCATAAACAATCCAAAGGCTTGCCTCTCTCTCCTTTCTTTTCTCCTCACCTCTGACACCGGCGCTCACCAGCTTCTGGCCTGTAGATTTGAAGAAGGAGCGGCAGAGCGCAGCTGATGATGTGGCCTGAGGGATGGTGAATCCTGTAGTTCCTATTTCCTCGCTCTGCTCCCCGCTGCTGTAACAAAACTACAGTGTCCATGACAGTATCGACACTTTTGTTATCACAATATCGAATTGACGACAATCATACATCCCTAGTGATAGTATATGCAAGACTCCTACTGGGACAAAGAAGACAACAGCAGATTATTACTCTATAACACAAGCCTCTTTGTGGTGCAATCGTGTCCAGTATTACAGAAAGTTGAATGATTAGTTACCGATTAGCTTACAATCAGTTAGCAAATATTTTGATAATCATTTATCATTTTATAATAAAAAGACCAGGTCATTCTCTAATGCCATGTGATAGTAAGAAAAAAATAACCACTAGATTATTTGACATTAAAACAATCATTAGTTGCAGCCCCACTACCATTTTGATGTATTTGCGTCTTATGTCCTTAAATGAGTCACATACATGATATTTCTCTTATTTTATTTTTGAAATTCGCCTGTATGAAAATGACACAGAGGTAAACATATACAATTTCAACAGATTATATTACATTTTGAATGATGTTGTCTCAGATTTCACATGGTGCTTAACCTCACCAGTACTTGAATACAACCAGTAAACCAGAAAATCCATGATTAATTCTAATTATTTACACTGCACTGTCTATTTAAAATGTGGCTCTGGTTTATTCTCTTTAGTGCCAACCTGACTTCAGGTATTGAAGTGATCGGGAAGAGTCCCATCCAGCTGGGTGCAGATGCCCTGCGGTGGTGGAGCGCAGCTGCTCAGGCGTGCCAGGACGCGTGGTCACACTTTCGCGTTTTCACACAAACTTTCCACTGCAAACGGCCCTTCTTCACCTCTCTTGGTAGTCAGAGTATGGATGAGGAGCACGACGGAGGAGAGAATCTAACAGTTGCTTTATTCTGAAGCAAGGAAGGATGAAATAAGGGAGAAGAGAGAATATCACACTGAAATTGCTCATATTTGTCCTTTACAGAAAGAAATGAAGAAGACAACGAATGATAGAAAGTGAGATGAAGAATGTTTTGTGAGGAAATTGGGCTCGGGTCCATTCTTCATTTTGAAGAGAGCACAGAGAATCATGGAGCTGGAGAGATTGGCATACCAGTGTCTCCTAGAGACCTTGGGGCTCTTTGTGGTTACCATGGTGACTTGATTGATAATCGGTTTTCCACAGAGAGGTATGGTTTATTGTTAGGGAGGCAGAAAGGAAGGATTTTTTTTTTTTTACCCACCCAAAGTACCTACTGAAGTCTCTTGTAAGGTCTCTTAGTGGGCTAATGGCCAAAGAATAAGCACTTACAAAACCACTAACTAACAGATCTGTGGTCCAGTAGTGTTTTGGAATCTAAAGGACTGTCCTATACGCTCTCCAGAAAGTGAATTTTTCTCTAGACAATGTTGCTCCTGGTCTTGGATGTTAAGTCCAAAAATATTTGCTTTTGCCTTGTATATGATTACTTATTGAACTATAGATGTGCACTTGCACTGCTGAAGCGTTTTGACTAGTTCCACATAACTGCTGAACTGCTCTTCATACCCAGTGTTAGTTTTCAAAACCATACCTGTTGAACAAACACAAACCCAGTGTCTTCAACTCACTACTGCTACAAAATCTGTTTGTGGAAGGAACATTGAAAAGCCTCAATAAGAGAATATTGTTGAAACTTGAAAATAATTTTTGGAGGAGGAGGACTAAGAATAAACATTATTTGCTTGAATGTAATTCTGTTTACGGTTTCTACACAGATTCTTCCTCCTAAACATTTCAATATTTAGTGAATGCCGCCAATAAATAGATTTTCGAATAAATGAATGTATTTGTTGTTTGACATGTATTTAATTACAAGGTAAGCAGCTTTCTTGAACTCGCGGCATGGGGATGGCTGCTCGTCTCCTCCCTATTATACATGATATGAAGAGGAAAACAAGACAGACAATATTTCATACTGTTTGATGCCGCTTGGTGTTTTCTTATGTATGCATCTTGAAATTTTTATTCCAACTCAATGATTGTATGAGTAGAAAAGTTGTATATTTAACAGATGAAAAATAAAAATTTTGGAAATTTGTATCCTTGTTTTGCTAGTACATATTACAGAAAAAGCACCATTGATGGCCTGAAGGATGAAAGCATGTGAAATTATAATTTTAAATAAGTGCAGAGGAACAACATAGATATATAAGAGTACTACAACTGTGTACATTTACAGTTGTTTAACAGTATTGGACAAAGGTGTGTTCAGCAGAGCTAAGATGATGGTGACAAGAGTTTTACACACCTGTGAGAGAGCCATTAAACTTGAAGACTAAATAATTAACTGATGACAGTAACAGTAATGCCTCGCTTCAAAGTGAGCAATTAATAACCAGTGAATTCAAACACAGATTAACCAAATATGTACTCTCTGTATTGTTACACGCACTTGTAAAATGAAACTAACTGTGTGTTAAAAAATACCTGAATTATGTACTGAGCTCATTTGTTTTATTATGCAGTATACAGCCACAAGGATCAGAAAAGAAAACTCACTTCATGAATATTGTAAATAGATCAAACCGAAGAGGCTGCCAGTACTTAATGTATGCCTGTTGGATCTTGAACTCAGCCATCCCATTTGATGAAAACTACATTACTGCAAACAACTGTATGGTATTTTCTGATTGTTGTACCTTTGGATCCGTGGCCAGCCTGACTCTGTCACAAATACTGAAAATGCACATCACCTCTACAGAGCCTGATTTGTTTTAAAATTCTACTAATATTCACTTTATTATACAGAGTAATCTCCCCTTTAGAACAACTGAATGTTTTCCACTTTGTTTGACTATATTTGATTACTCTGTAACAACCGTTGTAGATTCGATTAAAATTTTTTAATGATATATTACAATAATATAATAATAGTCAATGATTTATTGTTCTGTAACTTACAAAATTTAACTGTATTGCAATGAATCAGGGTAGTTGACAGTATTTTCCACAGTAACATACAGTCCTGACAAAAGTCTTTGTATGCAGCACATCTGGAGGGGAAGTAAAATATGAAAAGACATGCAATATTACCATTGTATGCGTCAGCACTGACAGTAGGGGCAGGGCACATAGTCTTGCCCCAATACCGCCCTCATGTGGAAAAATGTCCTATACCCACAGGCACATAACAAAGTGCAATCAATGCTGTACATCAGTTTGTTACATCGGTGAATGTGTAAAAACTCAAGTAAAAAACATGCATATAGTTTGTGAATTGATTCAATTGTGTATACAGCTCAAAACATTCATGATGACACTGTAGCAATGTTAGTACAGATGTGGTATAGGCATTCGTGCTGATGAATTTTTAAATATTGAAAATAGATTGATTTATAGAGTTATTTATTGTGTATTACCCACTTTGAGTTGGTCTGATCTCATCAAACCCATTAACTCCAGGTTAACATTGCTAAAAAGAAGAAAAAAGAAGAAGAAGAAAAAACACATAAGAATCGAGGGAGAGTAAAATATGAAACATATTTTAGTTCCCTATTCTAAGAACCTGCACCGATTTCAAGAACATCTAATTTATATTTATAATGTATTTTGTATACAGGTCTGGCCTTTGCTCTGACAAAGGTTGGAAATTAAATCATATGTTCTTGTGGACCTCTGTCCACATTTACCAATTCAAGAACATGAGCTTGCTATAGAAGCATCATGCAACAGTTCACCCTCTTTCTTCACCACTGAAAGGCTGTCTACAACGTGTCCTCTACCAGATGGTGCTGCCTATCAATACGGCAGCACTCCAAGGAGTTCATGAGTGGGTTCTCAAACTAGCTGATACTCAGACACAAGGCTGCTTAAATCTGCATGATGACTGTCCAGACTAAATCTACACAGAGCCTAGGAGAACGGGTTCCATATAGATTCAAGCGTTTTCCAACAGCATCATAGACCTTGGGGTGAAGCGGAATAGCAGAGTACATTTATTTTAAATACAAAGAAACAACCCGGCGGTTGATGTTTGGAAGGAAAGTATTTATTACATGATATAATAATAAATCACTTTATGCGAGCCTGGCGTTGCCAACTTCATCACGATGCAGTTACTTTTACCGCAGCGGCGTTTCTTCGCACGACTACCGGAGCCGCGTGCGCCTGCACACAGCAAGCTCCCGGTGCGACGTGAGCTATGTCCGAGCCCCAGCTGTCCTGGCGATACGTCCCAGACCGGTAATTGCTGCCTGCGTGTCTGGGACTGCGCTGAGGGAGACCCGGCGGCCGCAAAGACGACCTTGCCCTCAGTGGGATGGCTGGAGTGCAGGCTGCTCATGGGGAGGCACCAGGCTCCAGGGGCCCGCTGGTAAGATGGAGCACAAGTGTGCGGAATGACGGGAAAACGTACGGTAATGTGTGCAGGATGAGGCAGCCAGCCGTAAAGCTCAGCTGAAGGGAAGACCAGAGGGGTTAGCCAAGGCACAAAGGGCCCTGTTCATCTTCAGGCAGGGCCATGTTTCAGCCAGCAGAGGTGGAGGAAATGAACCTTTCTTGATCTTCATAGTGCAGGATGAAGTTTGGGTTGACATGTACGATCATATGAATTCAGAAAAGGGTCATTAAAATCTTTTGCGGTGCAGTAGTTGGTTTTACAGACGAAGTGATGATAATTAAACTGCACATAAGCAGTTTTAATTCACAAAAGTCTACTCCAATCAAATTAAAGCAAAAGTAATCAAAGGTATTGCTCTGTCTTAACTTAGACTGTATTTTTGCTGTAATGATCGTGACAGTATCATTCTGAACCATGCCTAACTCTTTGATTTGATTTGATATCTGGAATTGTTGTTTGATGTTTCAACATAATCTGAGCTAGGATCATTTTGAATTATTTGACTATAAACACAACTATAAAGAATAAAAGCTAGTTGAAATTTCCCTTCCTAAGTTTATCAATAACTTACTGAACTCTTCCCATACATTGCACTGGTCCCTGTCCCATATTTAATGCTATTGGGTTGATTGTGAATTAGTGAGATAGTTTTATGTGTCAGAGGTTACTTTGGGGGACTAAGTACACTAGTTAATTGAGATGGCTTGTTCAACTGGGACCCAAAGCTGGGAACAGTAGATTTTTGGGTCAGTGGTTAAGGTTAAGATTAGGGGTTAGGACTAGGCAATTAGTGCTTATAATTAGGTTGGCAGGCTCCAGGAACCATGCAAGTAGCTGAATTGTCCCCAGAAGTGACTGATATCAACATGTCTGTTTGTCTGTATTAATGCAGGGTTCTTCGTGTCAGTACAGGTTTTTCAGCGGTCCATCCCAGCAGTCCTCGGGCGGCAAGTTCAACTTCATCGCTGACGAGGTGGGAGAAATAGCCCCGCTGTTGTCCACATTGAGCTGTTCAGGCAAAAAGGCGTGTATGTAAGGTGCGTTTGTGCAGAGAGAGCTATTTCTTTTTATCCTTGTCTGCCATTGATGTTCCACCTGGGAGGGATTGCTGTGTAAGAGACACACCAGCTTTAGCAGATAAAGAGTGAATAGAAAGGTTTGCCTCCTCTTCTGTGAAATGAAAACTGTACATTTGTGTTCTTTATTGTTATGGTTTATTCTTGTTGTGGAAAATCTTATGCACACTAAGATATGGAGCTGAAACTACTACCCCAGGCATTTAGAATTGCTTGGTTCCATGGTTTCAGGGTGTGAAGTCTCAAATTTAAACCTGCTGCCATGTGAGGACAACCAGAAAATGAATGGCTCAGATCAAAACACATTTGCTACTTCGCCTCTTTATCAGTCTCTGTCTTTTTTTTTTTTCTCTCCAGACATCCTGTGTTTGGTCGTCACATGCGTCTCTCCAGTGGCTCAGGCTTTGCTGTGACCCACAGGTGCATTGTGACCCAACGCCTGGCGTGGATAACCACGGCTGCCACGGTGACAGGGAGGCCCCAGCTGCGTGTTCAGCTCAATGATGGTGATGCATAATGAGGCTGTGGGTCAGAGATGTAGACAGGAAGGCAGACATCGCCACAATCAAGGTCAATCAGGTGAGAGAACACTGAGACAGGCTCCTTTATTTTCATCTGCAATCCAAGCACGAAAAAAATCTCTTTCTCCTTTTCAAATAGAAGTGGTGTGAAGAAATTTAATTTTCCAGACATTGACCCCTGTCATGCTGTCATATACAGAAACTGCTCTGTGCTATTGCATAAGCCCACATCCTTACGTGTTTCGTGCCGTTTTCACAGTTTTCTGCTAGATATTCATAAGGCTAGCGGAATAAGCTTTATAACACCAGCCTGTGACTCACAGACACAGCGCTGATGTGTGTATTCTCACACCCATATCTCAAATAGTTGGAAATAGTAGACAGTTTTGTAAGCTTTAATTCTCCTTCCTTTCTGCCGTCTCCTCCAAAGTACCTTCTTCCACCCTAATATGTATTTTTCTCTGTGTACAACGTAGCTAACATGTCCTTACCTGACATATCTCATGTCGATGTTTCGCTGGGCTGGTATTTTGTCTGTGGGAGCAGAAGATATTTCCTGTGCTGACTCTGGGCCGCTCTGCTGATCTGAGGCCAGGAGTTTGTGGTCGCTATCGGCAGCCCCTTCGCCTGCAGAACACTGTCACCACCGGTATCGTCAGCACGGCGCAGAGAGACGGCAAGGAGCTGGGCATCAAAGACTCAGACATGGAATACGTCCAGACTGATGCTATTATTAATGTGAGCTCACAGACACACACACACACCCACGCACAAACACACTCATGCATATACACACAGCGACAGACCTGCTTATGGCGTGATTACTTCTTTTTCCAGGACATGTACATGCTGATTTTTCACGCTGCTTTTGTTGTATATGTCTACAAAATTGATGTGTTTCTGCTCACATTTCTTGATCTGTGTGTGGCTAATGGAATTCAGGAGGACCTCTAGTCAACTTGGTGAGTCCCGGTCGTGGATGCCTTGTGTGACTGTGAGGGATTATTCAATAAAACTGTCCTCATTGTTGTGGTATGTAAAAAGTTAATGATCCACCATCAGAAAATTGTCAGGTTTGATGTGTTATGTTGAGACAAACATAATGAAATTAAATCAGTTAAATGCACAACACATGGGATTAGCTGTCTGCTCATCAGGAAATCAACAGGCTCCCCTGACCCCAAGATTATAAACCTGCCAAATAAATAAAGGAAAATACACACGTCACAAACAAAATAAAAGTCAACATGTATATCGCTAGAGGCAACTGATCTCACAGACTCTAACTTCTGCCTTATCCTCTCTTATTACTACAGTTACAGTTAATTTTATTGGTAATTATAACAAAACAAACATGTTAAAAAAACATGTTAAAATAAAACATGCTGTTCATTCACACTAACATTGTGTCGTAATTTATCAAACCCTAATTACTTGGATTTGTTGTTACTCAGCGATTTAACTAATTTTCCTCAAATTCTATATATTTTGGTCTTGATGGTGTTTTGTGTGTGTGTGTGTGTGTGTGTGTATGTTTTGCTTTATTTTATTTTTTCAGGATGGGAGGTGATAGGCATCAACACCTTAAAGTGACAGCAGGGATTCCTTGCATACCTCAGACAGATTCAGCTGCTTCTCACAGAGTCACAAGCCAAACACAGCAAAGGTCAGGGGTCAAAGCTTGAACAGCACAAAGGTGAAAATGTTTGAGATCTTAATACCTGTGGAATGTACCTACCTTGTGCCTAGTATTTCAGTAAATCTCATTCTTCTTGTTACAGGAAAAACAAGGCTGCAAAGAAAACTTACAGAGGAACCCCAATCTGATGCAGGTGAGAGCTACCAATACACAAGTGTTGCACACATACTTGCATTTTCATGACTGTTGCAGGAAGTGCTGTGCCAGCTTTCTTGAAGATGCTGCTTTTGTGCTGTTTTCAGATGGAGAAGCCGGTTTTTAGGCATCAGGATGCTCACCACCAAAGAGTGAGTTGTAATAACAGACTTTGACACATTAGCTCATAAGTTTCGAGTAAATACTGAGCACAAATGTGATTTGGTATGCTGTTAAATGATGATGGACTTGTTACTGTTGTCTTATTTTCTCTCATTAGTATGGTTGTATTTTTTGTTTGCCAGCTTTGTGCAGAGCTAAACGTCATAACCTGACTTTCCCTGATGTCAGCAGGAGTGTTGGCAACAGGTCATACCTAACACTGCAGCAGAAAAGTATGTTCACACACATGTGCAATACCCGCGCGCACACACACGCACACACACAGAGCAATGAAGAAACCACATCAAGGTTCCTCAAAGTAGCAGTCATCATCCAGACTTTGGTGCTCTTTCAACTGCTTTAATATTCATATCCATAATGTCATTTATTATTTCAGAACATTATATTCCTGTTGCACTCAGACACCCTGAACCAAATCACTGACTCCTGTTTTCTTCTTCTGTGCCAGTGGTGGATTAAGGCGTGATGTTATAGTGGCTTAATGGACAGCCAGTCGAGACCACTGAAGACATACATGAAGTGTTGTAAGGTGACCAGCTGCTCCTGCTGAGATTCGCTGAGGCAATGATGACTTACTGTTCTACATCCACCTCAGGTTATAGTACATTAAAATAACAAACAGTTCATTTGCTCTAAGTTTAAAACAAACGGTGTAGTGGCATTAAGATTTCGCTTGGCCGTACACCCACTGTAAGGAATTATGAATAAGCTTACATAGAAATATGAACTGATGTGAAATTCTTTCAGCCTGATTTCTAATTATTTATAATTAAAACAAGAAAACAGAGCATATCATGTCAACTTGTACTGGTCTGATGTATAATTAATTTGATGGATTTTGTGAATGAAGATTTTTGGGAAGTGGGTTTTATCACAGGCTTTGTGTGTTATTTGCCGCTATACGGCATCAAAATACTGCAGAGAAAAAATGTGTATTGCACTGTACATTGAGGAGGCTCATAGAGTTTCAGAATAAAAGTCTCCAAAGAAGGATCTGCACTGTGTGTATTTGTCTGTCCAGTCTGCTCAGCAGCTGTTGCCATCTGCACAGGCGTGTGGGTTCAGCTCTTTGTTTATGTCTTCTTATCCCACCTCCTCCTCTCCAAATTTGGAAAGATATTTTCCTAATTTTACAGGCCTGAGCCGACACAGAGTACACACGCACACACTGAGCAAAGTTCTGTTACCGAAAAGTCACTTTTATCCTCTCCTGTTTTGGTTATGGAAATCATGCATAACACATTTTCTGAACCTTGAAGTTAAGGACAGAAAACTTTGTGGGACTGCTTTACTGGTGTTTCAGATAATCCAAATGTAGCCTGAACCAATGGACAAGACTCAGTTTGGTAAATAAAATAACATGTACAGTATTGTTGACTTGAAACTATGTTAGTTATGGTTTGGGTGACGCTGGGTTAAGGAATGAAAGCTATTTTTACAGAAAGTCTTCACCAATGATGACATTACTTTAAGAATGACTGTAACAGCTCAAATCAGCCACACAGACAACCCCTCCTGCTTATTTTAAAACCAGCATGCATGTTACTACTCGGCTTTGACACTGTAATACAAGAAACAGAAGTAACGAAGAAAAAAAAAGGAAAAAAAGAAAGAGAAGCTGGTGAGACATAAATCAGGTAAAAGGGAAAAGGCTTTAGACTACTTACAGTGACCAAATCATGACCATAACACACAGGAGTCTTCCCTTAATAGGTTTCCTCAGTCCTTAGCTGCAGTGTGTGTGTGTGTGTTGCTGACCCAGTTGTTTTAGGGTGTGTGTGGTGTTTAGTCTTGCCAAGACATATTGTCATAGCAGAGCACCAGACAACTTCAGCAGAGCGTTGAGGACACAGCTGTTGTCCTTATACAGACATCACTCCACATTAAAGCCGTGTCATTGTCTCTGTCACAACCCAGCCAAAAAGCCATGACAAAAGGAAGGAAGACCACATGTTATAACTAAAAACATATGTATTTAACATACTGAAAAGAAAACTAACATTAAGACTATCAAAATACAAACCAAAACCAAACAGGGTGGAAGCCAGAGGGAGAGAGAGGAAGACTGGCTGCTACCAGTTTATATAGTGCAGCCAGACCAGGTGAGCTGAATATGCCTGACGCACTAAAGTCCTACCCACATGAGTCTTTCTTAGAGGGAATTACTCTGACAGGGTCAGCTACAGTTCTCGCCACTTATCCCAACATCTTTTGTTTTGATAAAAACATTAACCTACATCCAGACGTCATCAGGAATCTATAATATAATCTCTATCTAGGATACAACTGCTGCAGATACATTTTCACATCTGATGCAGCATATACAGTACACTCCTACAAAGGCTGTCCCTATGGTTATTTTGTGATGACCGACCGTTTTCTTTCAAGCCACCAAACTTCAATGAACGTATCACCATCTAGAGCCAAATGGTGTCAAGTCTGTTTAAATTAAGTATCATTTATGATTCCCAAACAGGCCAGTAGATGGCGTGTGGGGTGGGATAAAAATTTGCTCCTTACAAACTGTTCAGATCCAGATTATAAGGCTACTGTACATGTAAAGCATAGCTACTGAAGAAGCCCATATATAGTTTGTAATTTCTGACTGGACCGTTTTGAAGCAGAGGGCGTAGTTAAACATCTGGAACTGCATGCTACTGAAGAAAATCTTGTGATGTGTTGCAGATGAGGGTTTTACCATATTGTTGCTTTTATTAAGTTGAAAATGTCTCCAGGAACTTTGCTTAGTTCATTTTGGGGGACTTCAATCAAAATGTGTTCTCGATCGACTTAGACGGCTTTCTTTTCTTGTGCACATCTAACCCTTAATTGAAGATGTTCGTGACTCAGAGATTTGTCGCTTCAAAAAATGTTATTTTTAAACATTTCAATCTCTGGCAAACATCTATATGTAGACAACAACAAGCTATACTAAAAAAAAACAAAAACATTCTGGCTAACTAGGAGATCACATGATAACACCCCTTGGCCCCTCAAGAGTTTACTATGTGCAGAAAACAAAATGCCATAAAGAAAGAATTGTAGACCATATATTGACAACCTCCTCTTCACTCTGTTTTCAAATCCACCTCTCATCTCACCCTCCCATAAATACGGTTGTTGCGCATGCTTTTTGTTAACAGATCTTAACGAAGTCAGCACCATTGCAGCAAGTTATTGTAGTTACGATGTTGTTTCAGAGTTCGGCGAACAATTTAACGGCCTTTGCGTTCACCAGTCGTAATCTGTGTGAGAGAACCGTCGAGTGATCTGTTCAACAGTCTTCGGTGAACAGAGCTGAAATTGTCTGGCCAACATAATCGTGTGCGACGCATCTGTGAAGCACAGATACCAGCAGTTTCCTCCACCGTTTCAGTAACCAACCCCTTTCCAGAAGATCAGAATAACGATTCCCTTCAAATGTTGTTTGAATCTCCCCGTCTTTTCGGTGAGCGCTTCGCGTCCCATCGCGACTCAACATCCTTCGATCACCAACCACTGCCATCAACAACTCACTGGCATGAAACCACAGACCGTGCCCAGCCAGATTTGGCGAACCACGGCGCGAAAATTTCTGTGAACAGTCATTACGCCTCGGCGTCACGAGTTCAACACAACTTCCGCAGCGCTGAGCAACGAATCAGTTTTTTCAGCTGACCATCTGATCAGCACCGTAAGTGAGCGCCTTCAGCATCAACATGAATATTTGTTGAAATGATCGATGGGATATTCAACGGGACTTCATCTTCAGTTTGTCATCAGTGAGAAAGAACTGCGCTGGCATTAAGTCAGTGTTTGCTCGCGTCAGGCACACCGTCCCAATATCCGCCCGCCAGAACAGTGCGAGACTTCGGTATCAACTCTCGTCTGCCTGTTTCAGTTACTCCGCAAAACATGTATTGCGTCATATTAAACGATGACCAGAAAGCGCTAACGAACCGTCAGCACCGTCACCGCAACCGCCAACGATTGCCAACATTAAACTTTAAAATCAATAGTAAATGCCGCCTTCCATGTGCAAAACAGTCGCTCATCGAATGCCCTGGCTACCGGCATATTCACACCAGCCAGTTACGCTCACAGGCACATCAATTGCTCTCTTCAAACCTCGAATAACCGCACAGGCGGTTCAATATCATCAACACGAACTCAACCACACAGTAATTACCGGGTTCAGCCAGTGTACGCACGCGCGATTACGCACATCGTCTTCATCGCCAGCGAAGAATGCAACCGAATCACTGAATTCCAAGAAACGCCAAAGAAGGCTGCAGACTGGGATTAAAGAAGAGCCAGTCATAGAGAGACAGGAGAGAAGGAGTCACAGTTCGCCAGAAACAGGAGTTGAGACAGACATCACTGGCCTGACAAACATTTCTTCGGGCTGTTACAGTGCTTCATCTCCCCCGTGCGTGTGTGCGCGTCATTTCCCGGCGGGTGCATTCAGGTCAGTTTGAATTTGCGAAACCACAGCAAAGCGGCTGTTTTCACAGCTTCTGAAAGAGTTGCCTGAAGAATAGGGCGCATGGAACACGCTTGATCCCAAAGCGAATATCTCATTTGGGAACACATCGATTCCCTCGAAAGTTAACGAGCATCTTCATTGTTCATCAGTTTACCGTTATGCTACCCTGACCAACTCACATAAAACCGAGCAGCGAAAACGTCTGAATCCCACATCTCGTGCCCGTCCACCAGCTTCAATCAGTAAACAAACAAAAATCGGCTCATCTCAGCACCAGCGAGCCCTGCTACGTCACCCTGCGGCTCGCAGTAAATCACTGCCGTAACGAACAGGCCTGTCACCGAACTTTTTCACTACAGATGGGCCTGAAGAACCAGTTGTTAGTATTGTGGTTTAATGAATGACATATCACGATAAGAGTGAGTTCATTGGTACGAGCCTGGCTTAGGCAGAGTTGCTAACTGCTTCAGTTGTTGAGGTTAAAACTATTATCTATGCAGCAGTGAATATACAGATATATATATTATCTGATTCTTTGACAAAAGTAAAATGAAAGGAACAGTTTGATATTTAGGATATACACTCTCCTTTCATTTTACTTTTATCCAAAGAGTCAGGATGAAAAGATGAATACCACCCTATATCTGTATATTCACTTGCTGCATAGGTACGAGACTTTTATTACCCTCAGCATAACTGGAAGCAGTTAGCATGGCTCTGCTTAAAGTTCAAGAATATCACTAATGGAGCTCACTCTTATCATGATGTATTTATATCTCATTCATTTAACTTCTGCAATACTGGCAACTGGTTCTTTGGGCCATTCAGAAAGTGAAATGTTTCAGGTGACAATTTTCTGTAGCTTCACAGCAATGTATGTGAGGTTACCAGGCCACAAGACAGTATGTTGTAAAGTCACTGGTTGCTAAGAAATAAAGAGATTTTGTTTGTTTACTGATTAAATAGTGTTGGTTGTAGATTTTGTGAAAGTGTATTGACACAGAGTTCAGGTGTTTTTTTCCCTTTCTCTCAGTTTTATGCCAGGTTAATTCTAAGTGCCTGTTGGCTAAACCTTTGTGCAGACACAAGAGAAGTAAGGAATCTTCTCATTTAACCTTGGCAAGGGAGGGAATCAGTGTGTTTCCCAAAATGTTGAATATCTTGGGATCAAAGTATTTCCGCTATGCCCGAGCTGGAACTGTTGAGCAAAACTCTTCAAAACAGAGATAGAAGCCGCTTTGCTGTGGTTTTACACAAATTCCAAACTGAGCTACGGCTATGCACCCTGCCGAGGAAATGACACACACACACACACACAGAGGGAGAGAGAGAGAGAGAGAGAGATAAACACTGTAAAGCAAGCCCAGAAATTCTTTTGTCAAGGCTCCAGTGATAGCTAAATCCTGCGAGCCCTTCCTCTGTCTCTCAACTCCCTCTTTCTGGCAGACTGCTGACTCATGCTTTCTACTTCTCTCTCTCTCTCTCTCTCTCTCTATGACTTTCTTTTTAAACCAGTCTGCAGCCTTTCCCCTCAACTCCCCTTCTTTCTTACACCGGCGTTTCATGATTTTGAATAATTCAGTTGCATTTCCTCATCTTGTGACCTTTGCGTGGGTGTGTGTGTGCATGTGCGCGTGCATACTTGTGTAGGCAGTATTACTGTATGTGTTAGTTAAGTTCATGTATTGTGTGTGTGTGTGTGTGACCACCCTGTGCAGTTTATTTCAAGTTTGAGAAAAGTAATGAGTAATTGCCTCGTACTGTGGCTGTATAGCTGGCTAAGTCTCTTAATGAGAATAATGCCTGCTGTGCCCATGCTAGGAGGCATTCAGTAGGTAACACTGGCACACACATGGAAAACAACATTTTTACTGTAGTTTAAAAAGGCTTATTTTTAATATTTAGCTTAATGTCAGTTGCTTGGTTACAGTGACAGTTGTTGCTGTAGTTTCATTGCCTTTCTGAAGAGTGTCATAGGCAATATAACGCAGCTGCAGTACACTTGTTTTGCAGGTAGCAAAATAAGGCAGATTATTTAGGGATATAGTACCCAGAAATCTCCTTTTCATATTCTAAAAGCAGGAAGAGAGCAGATATTAGAGTTTGGTGTGCCTATTTTTTGCAGAAACCAAAACAACACTATTTTTGACTTAATGCCAGCACAGTTCTTTTTCTCACTGGTGATAAGAGCTAAAGATAGAAGTCGGTTGGTTGGTCCATCAGTCGGTTTTCCTGTCTGGATATTTCATGTTGTTCTAGAGAAAGATATCACTACAGTTACTGATCAGATTGGAGTCAAGCAAGAAAAACTCAATTCATTTACTTTCAAAATACTTGCAGAGGCTATGGCAAAACTCAGTTAACACCACAAAGGAGCTTTATGTGAAAAAGTCTCAAACTGCAAGCCTGTTTATCATTCTACACTCAAGGTAAACAGACCATTTTTCACACCATGTGTTCATAAGTCTAATGGCTTTAGACTTTTAATCTGTGTGTTTCACATGCAAACAAATTCTTGATGGCATTAGTTTGAAGTAGTCAAAGAGGATGTGTGGAATCACTGATAGGACTTTATTAAGCTTAAGCTGTCCTTTTGACAAAGGGATGTTACCAGAAAATAAAACAGAAATTCAAAATACTTTCATTTGAAGGGGAGTAAAATGTTGTCAGTATTCTCTGATCTTCTAGAAAAGGGGGTTAGTTTACTAAAGCAGTAGAGAAACTACTGAGACATCTGTCTTTTCACTAAATCTCAATCTGTCACACACAGTTACCAAATATTTGTAGGTCTGGAAGATTTCAACTCTATTTCACGAAAGACTGTTGGAACATTGGGTCACTCAGTCTTTGATTCTCTCACACAGATTACAACGACTAATAGATAAAACACCAAAAGTACTCCATTAGGAGTTGTATTTTCCTATCACCGAAACTCACAAAGCAACATCATGCTTACAATAACTTTACTGCACAATAGACAAATGCTGGGGAAAGCCATTCTAAAAGATCTAATAACAAAAAGCATGCACAGAGTTGCTCCAAAATAAGTCAAGTTGAACACCATAAACATTTACTGCACACCATTTAAAGCACTTTCAGATTAGTAGCCAAACAGCTTCATATCTAGCTGCTTAAAACAAACTACAGGTGTTTTGCATGTGTATGTGAACAGATGAAAAGAATTCATTCATGCAGAGGCACACCACATGGAACTCACATTAAGGACTGTTGTTTTCACATTAGAAAATGATCATTAATACACCCTTACAACACAGAAAAACAGCAATCTAAATAGAAAGATGAACTTATATTAGTGATATTTGTGGTCTTTATAATGGGGTTTTTTCTATTGAGGTGTGCATGTTGAAAGTGAAAACGTGGCCATAGATCTGACCTGATCCACATGACAGCCTGTGTCCATCATCAGCCATGTTTCCTTTCTAATGCTTTTGGAAGTAGTTTCACTCCAGTTATAGACATATTGTTTATATCATGATCAAAAGTGTGAAAAGGGTGTCTCCCAGTTGAACACGCTTGTTCCCCAGCCAGGCTCCCATACTGCTAGCACGTGACTGAGAGCGAGATAAAGTGGGTGAGAGAGAGAGGAGCGAAAGAGAGGCTGGGAGGGGAAGGGAGAGCAAGGGAGGAGCAGCATGGTGCTGGAGCTCCAAGTGCAGTCCTGGATAGCTGAGTGTCTTTGAGTAGCGCTCTGCGAGGACCTAATATACACCTGACTGCCCAGAACACCTGAGCATTTGTTCCCATCTCTCCTCAGCATCATCAACCTGGCATCTTAACACATCCCACTCCCCCTCTCACTGCAGCCGTCAAATGACTATCACTGCTGGGATATGTATTAGACTGCTGGGCCACACACACTCACCTTATGTACACTCACTGTAGGGTCTCTAAGTGTGTTAACTGAACTGAGTTAGAGTAGGAGCAGATCAGGGCCACGCCACAAGAGGTGCACCCCACCCTCAGCAGTAAAGAGCCTTCTCGAGAAAATATAGAGACGTACCGCCGTAGAAATTGTTTGACTATAGTGTATCAAATGCATTGCATTAAAAGTATATGTACCACGTATAGGGAACCAAGGCTGAGCTGCACTTGTGCAGTGGGGACAGATGAGGGATAGATGGATGCATGGATCTGCTGGAGGAGGGTGCTCGCACTGAGCCCAAAAGGCAAGGAATAGCAAAGGAGAGAGCCCTAGTATCGGAAGCACTGTGGAACCAGATGTTGTGAATAAATATAAGTACTCAAAGTATATACATAGACTTATAGTGCCTAGGGGCAAAAGGTCGCAGGGGAAGTTGCCAAGGACTCTGCCTACTAACGGGACTCCCAAGGCTCTGCCACTGTGCAAGACTCCAAGTTGCTTACATTAGTTTACTGCAGCTTGTGGTAAACCTGAGGGTGCCATGTGACTACTTCCAGAGGGTCTCTTCCATTGAGGTGATCTCATTCCTCTTCTTCTTTCCTCTTTCTCTCTTCTCTCCTGGCAGCAATAGAGCCATAGCCACATGCTCAGGCCAGGTAGTCCCACCTGAGGACAGTAGGATGACAAAAAGGGCATTGGATGTGGCCACTGGCACCTAAATGCCCATATCCTAAGTAATGATTGTTAAGGGGCTGGAGCTGGGATGGTGGTGATACAGATCAGGGCTAGCAGTGCAGCACAATCCACCATTAGTGCCCAGAAGACAGGAGAAATGGCATACTGAGGGAAAAGCTGCCCACTCATTTGCACACCTGGCACACTCATGCTTACAGAGGTGAAGACTTCAGAAGATCTAACATGCCTAACTAAAACCATATCAAACAAAGAGATATACTTTGTGAAATACTTTGTTACACGAGACCAAATGACAACATCAGTATGTTTATTTATTTATTTATTCACAAGTGACAAAGCCATCAAGTGCCCTAGGAGCTCAGATGAACCACAACAACAAAACTCCCCTAATCTTGACGATGTAGTAATCATAACTGAAACCACAGAGTTTCCCTAAACCTAACAAAGTTGTTTTTGTGCCTAGACCAAGCAAAACCCTAAACACAGAGCTGTCACTTCATAAAACTGATTTTTTTTTTATTTTTCCAGCTGTGATAATGGTTTTGGAAGGGACAGAAAAATAAGGGCATCTTGTCAATGGTGCCATCAGATCAGGAAATGCGTCATTCTAGAGGGCACAAACAAGAGACGTATTTTGTCCTTTAATTTGGGGGACTTGTTGTGATTATATGTATTTCCTAAACATACTGCAAGCTAAAAACACAATTATTTGGCTTTGTTTAACAACAGAATTAATGTTTTTCATCCTAATTTACACACTTTATTTCTCTAATTTGTTTTTTAGAGGCATTTTTAATCTTCCATAGAAAACACACCCATGGGTGTACAGAAAATGACTGCACGATCATCTCCACAAGCTTGCTAAAGTGATGTACTTAAAGGTTTTGTTTGTAGTGTTATCATTAAACCCATTAGAATATTAGTTTGGAAGCAGCACAGATACAGATTCACACCTGACTGTAGCTGCGTGCAAGACATTCTGAAAAGGCAATGTTTAGGTTAACATCATCATCCACTTTTCCCATCTATCCCTCCTGCACATGTCCCTCCTCCCCCTTAATCCATTTTTTTTCTTTCAGCCTGGGGTTCCATCCTTCCTATCGTACTTCCCCTGTCCTCTCCTCTCTACCTGCACGGGCTGCAGGGGATTGCGCCTACCATAGTGGATGCCCCAATGTGGCAAATGGGCCCCTTGCAATTTGAGGGAAAGATTCACAAGTCTGTGCGCCATAAAGACAGTTCAAAGAGGATGGGGCCACTTCAGACTTGGTAAATATATGGAGATGAGCAGATCTGCAAGGGCCGGACCTGAGGTTTTGTGTACCAAATCTGTCACCGTGATTTGCAGCTTAACTGCATGTGTTGACTCCAATGTCGGTTAAAGGCATAATGGTGATGAGCAGGCAACAGTAACCTCTCTCCCATATAAGAAGCGGCGGCAATATTGGAGCAAATGGAATAATCGCTGGGATTTATGAAAAGCTACAAACATAACTGTATCTTTGATAAAAGGGAAACAAGTGTGCAAAATATGATTTTGTCTCTGAGTGGATGAATTCTGCCCAGTGAAGGTTGTCTAAGTGTCAGGCTGAGCTAGCCACTGACTGCATGCAGTGGGCATGGCATTAGCAATGAGAGTGGAGGCGCCGGGCGCGTGCGCAAGACTAGAGTGAATAGAGAGAGAGAGAGAGAGAGCACTTGCAACCTAGCGTCACCATCCCATAGCCTTTCTACTCTGACCAAAGCAAAGGTAATTATACAATTGAGGGTGAAGCGGCAATGATCTCATTACCGTTTGCCACGTTATACAGTCAGGGCGAAGCGTGCCGCTGGAGAAAGGCTGATAGGGCGTCGGTTCGGGTATTTGCGCACTTTGGACAGCCCTCTTCCGCCTGTCCAGGCTTTCCAGGCGCGCTTCCTGGTAATGCGCTGCAGCTGATCCCTCTGCAGCTGATGGGAAGTACGGGCAGATATATGGCGGAGTCTCGCCAGCATCTCCCCATAAATCATATAAGTAGCGCTGAGGAGATGAGTGGCACGGGGATTTCACTGGAAGGTCCTACTGTAAGGAGTAGCCGTTATCCTGCCAGCAAACTGCCAGCAAGGCGCATACGCAACGAGCTGGAGCTGAGGTCCCACGCGCCTGGACTCTCATCCTGGAACCTCCTTCCAACATCCTCCTGCCAAGCCGCCACATGCCCACTTCCAAAGGGCCAAAAGTGTGCCCTTCTGAGACCTGGCCTCAGGGTGGTCAGTTTGTTGAGATTCTCTCACCACGGCGTTGGAGGCTGGCAGTGCCTGGAGTGGCGCAGTGGGGTAGCAGTCGAGCTACTCCCAGCAAGACAGTGGCTATAGAGTTTGACGTGCACCCCTGGCTGTGGCCCCTACTCTTTCTGACCCAGGCTTGCTGAGACTGGGAGGAGGCGAGCCAGCACGGCGTCGTGTGTACCTGGCTCCACCTGGCTGAGGGAGAGGTCCCAGCCTGGGCCCAGCCTCATGGGACCTTTATGGTGCTGGGTTTCACCGGCAGCCAGCCCCGCTTCCTGTCCCAGGCCGGCCCACCCAGGTGCCCGAGGCCATCCCACTGCAGGAGATACAATGAGTGTGACTGCCAAGGTTGATGATTCACCCCGGTAAAAGTGGCACTGGGATTTTAAACCCTTGGGGTGTCTATTCAAAGACTGCAAAACCTGCCTCCTGTATTATCTATAGTGTACTGTTAATATATCCTCCTGGACAAACAAGGATCTGATCTTCTGTTCACAGGTGGGAGAGATGCAGGCAGCAGAATAGGCAAGAGGAGGGAAAGTGCGCCACTAAAAATTCCAGACCCCATCATCTTCATCCTCCTGGCTTTCACCTGCAAGCAGCTGGTGTGAAGCACCTGCCTGTGACCTACTTATCACGCAGGCTATGAACTCCTGTGAGATGAAGAACAATACCCCAGAAAAATTGAATCCAGTACACTTCCTGCATCCGATGTGTCCCCTGAGACATAATGCTATTTTCCATATACCTTGATTATTATTGTAAACAACCCCTATAAGATAGATAAATACAAAACTAGTAGCGAAATTAGTTATGTTTCCACATTTCACCAAGCCTTCTGTGTCGAACTCTGGAATCGAAAGCAGAGGAAGATCTGGAAGACAATTTCTATCTTTGTTTATCCAAAGGAGCTACAAAGGATGGCACATAAAGCAGAATTTCTAAATTCTGCAATTGAGCTTGTACTTCCAACACAAATATAATAGGTTAATACAAATTAGTTTAAATGGAAAGAATCAGTAACCATGTTGGTGATCCTCATTAGATGGATTTCATGAAATTCTCCTTTTGGAGTGACAGTCCCATCATAGGCCTCCAATAGCAGCAATTTAAAAAAATGGGTCCATAATTTCCAGTCTCATTCATGTAATTTGCAGAATCATGGGAAGATTATGGGCTATGTCATCTGATAATTCAGAAATAAATGAGTCCCGAAAATTTGTGAGGAGAAGCAGGCCAGTGCTTTTGGTCGGTGGTGAGAGGGAAATGTGTCTCGGCATTCCAGTGCAGCACTAGGGCCAGCACATCTCTGGGCTCGCTTGCACCTCCCAGAGTCAGTGGAGTGTTGCCCCACATCCCCTGCATTTGGGCATCGCAACAAATGTCTCGTCCTATGCTACGGGCTTCCCAGAATTCAGTTTTATGTCTACTGCCTGTCATGCAGTAGCAGGTGTCCTGGCTACCATCTGGTCATCTTGAAAGGAGTACCACGGCTGGGGTCTGCCCAGGTATGCAGTGGGCATTGTTCAAGTGATGATAAACTGGTACTGAAGCCAGGATTACCCTGCTTCAATGTGTGGCCTTCTAAATGATTCAGCACCTGTGACCCTCTGCTGGCAAGATCAGAGGCTGTGGGTCTCAGTGCCAGCTGCCCCAGATGGAAAAAAGAGACAGTACCTGCCCAAGTGAAGCACTGGTGAGAGTATCTGGCTGAATTGACCCGTCAAACCATAAGTGCAAGAACTGGTGAACCGGCTGACAAGCAATAAATGGCACTCAATGAGGACCTCACTGGCCTCCAAGGATGCTGGGAGGCCTCTGTGATACTGGTGACTCATCATTCCCACAGTGGCCCACTAGCCCATCTGCTGAGGTACTGCTAAGGATATGCGCAAAACCACGCAACACTATGTCTACTATTACTACTAAATGGGCGGCAAGGTCTAGTTAATCTAGATTTGCTGGGGCACTGGCAATGAGTGGAAAAACTGCAAACAGGTTCCATCTCTGACGCCCATTGCCCCGAAGTTTACATTGAAGCTTTAAAGAACGAGCATTCCAGTTGTGCCAGAAAAATAGTGCTAGAAATGCAGACAAGTAGATCACCGGAAAACCAAACTGAATAAAATAAACTTACTGCCATAGATAGTTTGCCAATGAGTCCACGAGGCGAACAGCACTATTGCCCATACTGGATATTTAGAAATATAGAGTTGTGTTATAGTGCAGTGGTTCCCAACTGCTGTGCTTTGTGACTTAGTCATGAGCCGTGGAGTATTTAAAACAAATTTGGTCGGGATTTGAGGTATAGTAGAGGGGCACGTTGATGTCATATACATAGGAGCCACTGAGGCCAGCCACTGAGTGATAGGAAAGACCGTGAGTGGCAAGTTTTACCGCAAGTGCCTTCTGCCACTGCAAAATGGGGAGCCACAGTAACTGATTGCAAGCAAAAGAGATCTATGGTTGGAGCCATCTTCTCTGGAAGCTACAGAAAGAGAAAGGAGAGGATGACTGAAAGAATTCATAGATAATAAACTGGAATCCAGACATCAAACCTGACCTAGGGTCCGGCTATGTTAAGCTTGCATTAAAACTATAATTTGGGTTACATCAGTATTGGCTTAATGTTATAGTGTTCTTAAATGCTAGCACTTCTATCACTCCAGCTGGGTATCCACTATGAATCTGATGGCGTTCTTTGGCCCGAATTTGCTAAAAGTAATCCAGTGATTGCGAACCCTAGTCTCTAAGGCTGATCTTACAAGAAGCAACTTATGTAACTATTTAACCTAAAAGTGTCACTTTATATAATTTCGAGTAAAAGGAAGAGATTGAAGCAACATTATCATAGTGCTTGAAGCCACCCAGCTAAAGAGTATTTGAGAAAGTCCTGTGCATCTATATTGAATTGTAATTTCTAAATATAAAGCATATGTAAATCACATATATCTCCCAGGCCAATAAGAATTGACACTGCAAACTGACTCGATCAGATAGTCACGTAACTGAAATTAT